>JBBGZY010000926.1:4045000-4210487 GCA_037952925.1 Lithobates clamitans
TGACATGGACACCCAAAGGGCCCTTCCAAGAAGTAAATAGGGGAGAAGACTCAGGTGCACATCACTTATAGGAAGTTAAAAAAAAAAGGCTGTTAAAAAGATATTTTTTTTCTTACTTTTTATCAATTAGAGGGGTGTGGGAGAGAGGAGTGGGTTGGGTTAAAACTATTCCAGAGTGGAGCTTTAAACATTTCAGGTATGTTGGATGGTTAAGCAGGAGCAGGCCGACTTTTGGGCCGTGTGTATAGCTGTCTGTTCTACTGAAACCGATCTAACAAGTCCTTCTGTCAGAATGTCTCAGGAGAGATCGCTGCTTTAAAATCGCTTGTGTTGATGCAATGGTCTGTCAGTTTTTTCTTGTACCCGCTGGTTGAAGGAACAAAAAGCGCGTACCCAAGTTTATTCTTCCCACTGCGGCTGTCACAGCAGTCTAAATGGTTTTAATGTTCACACCTGATGGGGCTGAAAATTCCATCTGACCCAGACCTAGCCTTATTCAGATTTTAATTCTATCCTTAGTAAAAAAAATGTGGTGTTTTTTTTTTTTTACAATCACAACGAAGAACACAAGTATATTTAGTTTTGAATAGCGAAAGCAAGTGTTAGAACCTCTGTCAGTTACTGAAGCAACAAGGAAAAGGAAGTGAGAACTTTTTTCCCCCGAAGCTGAACTCTAGGTAAAATTATTATTGCATATATGTAACTATGCATATTCTACAGTGGATATAAAAAGTCTATACACCCCTGTTAAAATGTCAGGTTTCTGCGATGAAAAAAAAAAGACAAAAAAGGTAAATTTCTGAACTTCTTCCACCTTTGGACACATTTCACACTGAAGCGCCGGTCGTTTTTGCGGTGCTTTAGCGGTGCTTTTCGGGTGCTAAGGGTGTGGTTTTTTTTAAAGATCACGGGACCTTAAAAAAACAAAAAAACAAAACAAAACAAAAAAAAAACACACCTATTTTCATTTCAATGGGCAGGGGTGTTTTTGGAGCGCTTTTTACAGGGCTCCAAACCCGACCCAAAGATGCTGCTTGCAGGACTTTTTTCAACATCCCGCAAGCGCACCGCCGAATGTGAATGCACTCATGCAAATGAATGGGGGCTGTTTTCAGAGGCTATATCTAGCGCTAAAATGCCTGAAAACTGCCTCAGTGTGAAAGGGGTCTTAATGTGACCTATAAACCGTGCAACTCAGTTGAAAAACAAATGGAAATCTTTTAGGAGGGGGAAGGAAAAATAAACTAAAATAATGTGGTTGCATAAGTGTGCACACCCTCTTATAACTGGGGATGTAGCTGTGTTCAAAATTAAGCAATCACATTCAAACTCATGTTAAATAGGAGTCAGTACACACCTGCCATCATTTAAAGTGCCTCTGATTAACCCCAAATAAAGTTCAACTGTTCTAGTAGGTCTTTCCTGACATTTTCTTGGCCGCATCCTACAGCAAAAGCCATGGTCCGCAGAGAGCTTCCAAAGCATCAGAGGGATCTTACTGTTAAAAGGTGTCAGTCAGGAGAAGGGTACAAAAGAATTTCCAAGGCATTGGATATACCATGGAACACAATGAAGACAGTCATCAAGTAGAGAAAATATGTCACAACAAGAACTGGAAATCCCTCCAAAATTGATGAAAAGACGAGAAGAAAACTGGTCAAGGAGGAGGCCAAGAGGCCTACAGCAACATTAAAGGAGCTGCAGGACCGGCAAGTACTGGCTGTGTGGTACATGTGACAACAGTCTCCCGTATTCTTCATATGTCTGGGCTATGGGGTAGAGTGACAAGATGGAAGCCTTTTCTTATGAAGAAAAGGCCCGGCTAAATTTTCCAAAAACACATCTCAAGTCTCCCAAAAGCATGTGGGAAAATGTGTTATGGTCTGATGCTATGGGGTAGAGTGACAAGATGGAAGCCTTTTCTTATGAAGAAAAGGCCCGGCTAAATTTTCCAAAAACACATCTCAAGTCTCCCAAAAGCATGTGGGAAAATGTGTTATGGTCTGATGAAACCAAAGTTGAATTTTTTGGCCATAATTCCAAGATATGTTTGGCGCAAAAACACCACTGCACATCACCAAATAAACACCATACCCACAGAGAAGCATGGTGGTGGCAGCATCATGCTTTGGGACTGTTTTTCTTCAGGTGGAACAGAGGCCTTAATAAAAGGTAGAGGGAATTATGAACAGTTCCAAATACCAGTCAATATTGGCACAAAACCTTTTGCTAGAAAGCTGAAAGAGTAACTTAATTTTTCAGCATGACAACGACCTAAAGCATATATCCAAATCAACAAAGGAATGGCTTCACCAGAAGAAGATTAAAGTTTTGGAATGTCCCAGACCTGAATCTGATTGAAAATCTGTGGGGTAGTCTGAAGAAGGCTGTGCACAGGAGATGCCCTCACAATGTGACAGATTTGGAGTTTGTGCAAAGAAGAGTGGGCAAATATTGCCAAGTCAAGATGTGCCATGCTGATCGACTCATGCCCAAAAAAAGACTGAGTGCTGTAATAAAATCAAAAGGTGCTTCAACAAAGTATTGGTTTAAGGGTGCGTACACTTATGCAACCATATTAATTTTAATTTATTTTTACTTCCCTCGACCTAAAAGATTTCAGTTTGTTGTTCAACTGAGTTGTACAGTTTATAGGTCACATTAAAAAGGTGGAAAAAGTTCTGAAATTATTTATCTTAGTCACATTTTTTTACATCACAGAAACCATACATTTTATTAGGGGTGCGTAGACTTTTAATATTCACTGAATATCTAAGCAATTGCTGTTAAAAGGCGACAACCCCTGTAGTAGTCAGCACTACTACAGTGATCGCTGCTATCTTCTGGATCCTGTGTCGGGTGGCTGCACTTCTGCATAGTTAATACAGGGGTCGCTCACTCAGTGCTGCCACCATTCACAGAACACTTTGTATTTTTTTTTTTCAATCAAATAATTACGTTTTTCGTTACACAGCACAGAAGAAAAACCATACATAAAACATTGTAAAACGTTAACCAACAAAATCCCAGCCACATAAAAAAAAAAAAAAAAAAAACTATTTCAATCATTACTTAGTCCCTTCCAGCACATTAATACCATAGATGCAGCATTCATATTTAATTATTTCATTCCAGAATTCTATTTCAAAATTAAACTTTCCATATTACCATTAATATACTCAGCTGACTTCTTAGGCAAGTTAGAGACTAACCACCAATGCCAAATTTAAAAAAATTTTTTAGGACACCTCCTATGTTTTATGTCAGTTCCTCTTGTCTTAAATTAAGATTAGTTGCTGTGATCCATTGAGCAATTGTTGGCAGGTAGTTTGATATCTATTTTTGTAATATTAACTTGCGAGCCATATACATAGTTCTCATCCACATCACTTGCATTTTAACTGGGAGGGTATCTTCTGATATAATCCCTAGCAATGCAATTTTTGCATCAAGCTGTATTTGTGTAAAACACAGCGAATTAAAAGTATCAAATACACCCTCCCAGTAGCGATGACAATTTGGAAATCGCCACAGCATATGTAAAGGTGTACCTACGCCAGAGGTACATCTTGGACAATTTGGTGTATTTGCTTTACCCCAAGAGTACAGTTTTAAAGGAGTATAATGGACTCTATGTATGATAAATAACTGGGTCAAGCACTGTGAGGAGGATAGGGATACCCTAAATAAATTTTTTAAGGCTTGCCCCCACTCCTCATCACTAAGTGCATCTAAGTCTCAATTCCACCATCCAAAACTACCCTGTGAATTAGTTCTAATTATTTGTATAGAAAAATATATACTTCCTATGAGTCCCTGTTTAGCATGTCTTACCGATACTGCCAAAGCCAGAATTGATGAAGGATTATATTTTAATAAAAAGGTCTTTGCTTGACTCTGTAAAGCATGCCATAACTGTAAATATTGAAAAGATTATTTATTGGACAAATGATACCTCACTGCCAACTTATCAAATCATTTCAAAACAATTATCAAAGAAAACTAGAACCTAATGTGACCTGTCTCAACCGAGGACAACATCAGCATGCCTCCATCCCTATATGTTATGCGAAAACAAGACTTTGAATGAGGCATGCTGATGTATATAATAAATGTATGAGATAATCATGAATAAATTGAATGTCACAATCCCCTAGGGGTAGTTCATCATAATAATAAGCATGATAAAACCGATAACGGGGACACATTTATGATACAGAATGTAGTCATAAAGAAACAATAAATTTATCGGCGAATAATACATTGATAAACAATATAAATAATAAAACATCAAATACATACAAATAATTAATACACGATTCACATAATATATGGAGTTGATAAGAGTTGTAATATGATACAGTTATCAGGGCGAACGTATAGTTGGCATCCATGGCTTTATCATGATTATTATCATTATGAACTACCCTTAGGGGATTGTGACATTCAACTCATTCATGATTATCTCATACTATATTATACATCAGCATGCCTCATTCAAAGTCCCAACCCCTTTTCCTCTTGTTTTCGCATAACATATAGGGATGGAGGCATGCTGATGTTGTCCTAGGTTGAGACAGGTCACATTGGTTTCTCGTTTTCTATAACTTAGGGTGGAAGACACCCACTTCCCTGTGACCTGCCCCACCTTATATTCAATCATTTTCATTTATTAATTTGTAAAATTCTCCTCCTTTGACTTTACTTAACACCCATATACACTATACCAAATTTACCCTCTATCATCACCCTAATTATTAATATTTCCAGTTGATTATCAGTGAATATACCACTGCCCCATCATAGCTGTTTTAGAGACCCTCTGATCAATGGTTGCTCTCATGCACTCCATCTTATTAACTATCCAGGTCATGGGTGGTAGGTCCAGTTGACTGTCTTATGTTCCGAGGTTGGAGGTTGTGATGTGCTCAGATCCTCCCCCCCAACTCATCTCTTCCATGCAACGGGGGCGGGGCGGACCTCGGCGTCATGTGCATGTGCCCGCTGCCATGTGACGCCATGGCGAGAGAAATCGCTTTTTCCACCCCACGCTTTAGCAGAGGGGAGCGAGTGCCCGCAGGTTTGGTGGGGGCCCAATGCTCCTCTCCTTGGCTGCCACGTGGTATACATGACGTTGGTGGGGATCCGCCCAGGACTGGGGGCATTTCTGGTCCTGGGCTTGCCGGCATCTCACTCAACATGCCATTACCACGGTGAACAGACCTCTGTTTGTGTCACTCATTTTCAGTTCAGGTAACTGGAGATTTTTTGTATCACTCTACATACCTCACACATATACTATATATACTACTGTCCCCCATGGGTCCTGTCTCGAGGATCTCCCACCTGAGCCCTGGTTGGGACCACTCAAGCCAGGCCACCATTCTATCCCATCTCCTGGAGCTGGCCACAATTTATGGGCTGCTTTGTACGTAATATTGAAATTGTCTTCCTGTTCTCTTCTTTGACTCTTTCCCCATTTATGGGGAACAGTGGATCCCTATAGACAATTTAATAATTTATCTATTTTTTGTAGCTCATTCACGCATTCAACTCCCGATGATTGGCAATAGGCCATGAAACGCCTTGAGCCTTCATCCACGGGTGCCAAGTATAAGTTCGCCCCGATAACTATATCATATTACAACTCTCATCAACTCCATATATCGTGTAAATCATGTATTAATTATTTGTATGTATTTGATGTTTTATTATTTATATTGTTTGTCACAAATCATGTTTAGCAATTTATTATTCACCATTAAATGTATTATTCTTATATTTATTGATTCTTTAGGACTACACTCTGTATCATATGTGTCACCGTTACCGGTTTTATCATGCTTATTATTATCATCATCATTAGGAATTACCCCTAAAGGATTGTGACATTCAACGTATTCAAGATTATATACATGCCTCATTCAAAGTCCAAACCCTTTTTCCTCTTGTTTTCGCATAATTATCAGAGTTGGCTGGGAAGCAAAATGCCATACTTTTTCCATAAATCAAAATTTTCAAGCTTCGCCACTTCCGGCAATTGTACATTATTTCATATGGGCATATATTGAGTATATCCCTCACACTGAGTTTCTCATTGAACAGTAGTCCAAATCCTATGTATCAAATAAAATGTAGGATATATACATTATAGAAGTGGTAGGCTACTATTAACTGCACTAATGGATCTATCGGCAATTGAGAAAATATAATTTGTTGTATTGGATCCTCACAGTCTAATATTCCATCCATATAGTATTTTTTTGTGAATACAAAAAGTTCTCTGATAGGACAAAGTGGAGAAGAGGCTATGCTTTCTCTACCTTCTCCAATCAGGGAGCTAATTGCAGGGTCAGCCGTTCAGCACAGGACCCAGAAGATGGCAGAGAAAGCAAGAATGCAACCTTTTTGGCTGCAATGGACTACTTTACTACTTTCTTTTAATTTGCTTACTTCTCCCTATGAAGCATATACTATTAATCTTTTCTATTTGTTTGGAGAAAAAAAAAATACAAAATTGGTCGACACATCGTGTGCATTGAGCAAGGAATGATTTTGACCTTCCTATTTTCCATTAAGGCATAAAAGGTAATAATCAAAGCTACTGCAATACATGTGGCCAAGGAAGTGCAGAATGTGTAAAACACAGGTAGCATTAACTTACCAGCAAGTCACTGGAGCCAGCGTGCATGTACTTGTCCATAAATTCTAGTATTGTCATCCACAGAGCAGCAAAGGTGGGAAGAGACAGTAAAGGAGACAAATGCTGTAGGAAGACCTAAATCGAAAGAAACATTTCCTGATATTTCTGCTGAACAACAATGCTTCTGAGCAGGAGACAATACATTGTGTACTTCAATCAGCCACTAGGCCATCCTGCTGTATTTAGAGGTAAAAAGTTGTGGACAGTGAACCCATGGCAACCACATTCTCTTCTACCACCTTTACGTTTCATTATTACAACCTGCCATTCTCCCTCCTACAAAATACAGACACTCATGTTAAACACACTGATAAGCCAACCCCTTTCTCTATTGGGAGAATACCTGGAGAGAATGCCCAATTAAAGTGATATTAAAGGTCTTTTTTTTTTAAAATAACAAACATATATTACTTGCCTCCTCTGTGCAGTGGTTTTGCACAGAGCAGCCCAGATCCTCCTAATCTTGGGTCCCCTGCCAACGCTCCTGGCCCCTCCCTCCTGCCCCCAGAGCAAGCTTGCAATGGGGGAACTCAGGCAGACTTGTTCCTGTTCCATTCACACACAGCTGTGGCTTGGTCCCTCCCTCTCTCCTCATTTGCTCACTGGCTGTGATTGGCAGCAGTGGGAGCCATTGTCTCAGCCAATGAGGGAGAGTCCCCAGAGAACCAAGGTCCTCATGCACATTGCTGGATTGAGAAGGGATTCGCGTACGTATTAGGGGGGCTGCTGTACAGAGGAGGTTTTTTTAGAATGCGCGAAAAAAAACCTTGAGCCTTAGAACCACTTTAAACTTTTCTATACAACATATATTTTCCCTCAGGGCTCATTCACGTGTAGTAATACCCTGTGTTTAATCCATGTTATTTTTGATAAACGATGGGATTATCTGATTTTTTTTACAAACTATTTATTGATGACATTCTACTATTGTGGAAAGTAGACGAAACATCATTAATTTTATGTATTATTGAAATTCAAATAGGACAATAAGTGAATTATTTGGATTTAAATTTCATAAATATATAATATGGTAACATATTAAATCCTTTTTTTTAAAGCTCTGACAAATAGCTACATCCCTCATAACAGTTGTCATTACCCTCTATTGTTAAAGAATGTCCAGAAGGGAGAATTTTTGAGACTGTGATGCAAATGTAGCAATATCAATGATTATGCCCAACGTGCATTAGTGTTAAAAGATTCTTAGGAAAAGGCTACTATGATCTACTTTAAATCAGAACATACAGGATGTTGCCCATATGGATAGAGAGCATTTGTTGGCTACTAGTAAGAAAGGGGAGAAAAAGATGTTCTGCCCCTTTATTACCAATTATTTAGTGCAACATTCATAAGTAAAACAAATTCTTAAAAAGGAGGTGGGGAATATTAAAGTTAGATCCTACTCTCAGGGAAGTCGTACCTGAGAAACCTAAAGTGATATTTAGAAGGGCTCCAAACTTGAGGGATCGATTAGCCCCAAATATAGGGAATTCTTCTGGAAAAATGCTGTTTTTGCTGAACTAAAAGGTTTTTATTCTTGTAATAAATGCAGGATATGAACTGTCAATAAGAACAGGAAACATAAGATTATAACATTTTCCTCAACTGTTACTAATAGAGTGTGCTCTATCAATTAGTTTATATCTTGTGAATCTAGGCATATAGTCTATTTGTTAGAATGTCCTTGTCACAAACAGTATGTAGGCAGGACTTCAAGGAGGTTAGGAGGGCATTTAAGAGAGCATGTCTATAATATTAAGGCGAGTTTTAAAAAGCATAGCCTTCCTGCACATTTTAGACAATGGCATAATAAGGATCCCAGAGGCTTAAAATTTGTGGCCATGGACAAATTGCAGCCACACTGGCGGCGGGGCTGTCATAGAATGAGGGAGATATCGAAAATGGAAATGAAGTGGTTAGATGAACTAAAATCATACTCCCCATTCGGTCTTCATGTCAACTGGGACAAATTGTTTCAACAATACAAATTAGGATTGATATTAATTATATTTTTATTTAGTTTATTGTAATATACCAGCCATTTTATATGTGAAGAATTTTTTTTTAAATGTTAGGTTTATTTTATTGCATATTTTTCTCTCCACTAGATTATTAATAGGATAGTTATGGTTATTTACAAAATTGTGATATGTATCCCACATAGGAGCGCACATTTTAACTTTGAATGGATATGTGGTTCTATTATTTTTGTTACTCTATTATGGAAATGATTTTTACCATCCTCTGTGTTGGAAATGCTAAAGGAAGTGCTTTTTTTCTAACTATATTTTGTGCTAGTGATCCACATGTAATGTGGGTCTACAATAAAATGGCGGCCGTTTGTGATTTATACGAAAACAAAATGGTGCCAAGATCACTTCATCATTGCAAGAACTTTTTGCTTCGTATACCTTTTTGATGTATGGAAACTTGTATGTTTATTTAGGGTGGATTATATATTCACTTATTATTCAACTGCAATTATTATTTACATTTTTTAAAGCCTCTTAACTGCCCTCCAGTACCTGCCATTGATATTTACAATGGGCACCACACAGATGCGGTAGTGTTTTTTTAAAGATTAAGCAGCGTGTTGCTGCTTGTCAACTGCTTTAATTCATTAGTGTAGTATAACTGCCCTGTAACTGCGTCTACAGCTTTTACAGTGCATTGGTGTAACATTTATAAAGTGTTAGCTCGGGGAGAGGGAGTGGAGGTTCCTCTATCCCAGAATGCACTGGGAAAGAATAGAGAACTAGTGCAGAGCAACTCCAGACACTTGTTTGTACAGAGCAGCCACGTGGAATCCCCAAAATATTCTATGCATGTGAGATCTGCACAGAGTAAACAAGGCCTCAGTATTGAAAAGCACATTACAGAACTCATTTTCCCTTAAAATCTCATTTACCTTTGAAAGCAAGGTAGATGCTCTCATTCTTGTCTCCTCCATACCTCCCACATCAGCTGGGCTTATGTTTTCCAAGAGTTTTGTCAACAGTGGAAATAGCACCTGCAAAATAGAAAACCATACCAGTTATTTAAACACAAAACATCAGTGTGCAGTATGAACAGCAATAAATCAAGCCATACAGATGTGGGGAAATACAGTGAGAAACCACTAAAGGTTAAAGTTAAGTAGAGACAAATTTTTTTTTTCTAATTTTACATAGGGTAGGAAAGTTAATCCTTCCCTACGCTATCCAAAACAAAAGAAAGAAAAACATTTTGAGCATACATACAGTTTAGGAAAAACACAGTTTATGTCATAGAGAAGTGAGGCCCTATATGTGTATCTCTTCCATGACCTGTGGGGAAATGCGTATAGGCATGACTGGAGAGAACAAGCCTTGCATCTTGCTGACCAAAAATACCCTAACAGTATTCTAAAAGCCAACAATGCCAGTAATGTATAGAATAATTGTTCAGTGCTAAATTAATTATAAAATACTGGTACAGACATTCATCCAGACCGACATCCTTTAGTGATTGACATTCAAGATTCATGAAAAAGTACAATTGGGACAATGGGGCAGCAGGATTTTCTCGGTATCGTTGAGACATCACACAATTGTTTTAAAAAAAATACATTTCATTTATACATACAGTATAGCTTAACAATACAGTATAAGGCACCAACAAACAAGGGAATAAACATACATATTGATAAAACGTGTGTCTCTCTTGATAGTTTGATAGTGTTGCTACACCCCCACATATATGGGGTCACCTCCACCTTGCAATACTCCAGAGAGGGCATAAAGTGTAGCTCAACGGACTCTCGACATATTTCGCGGTGACCAGCAGGAGGGGACAACCCCAATGAGAACTCCCATGGGGACTTTGTATCTGGAATTACATAAATACAAAAAATAGGATTTTTATAACAGCTTACCTGTAAAATCCTTTTCTTAGAGTACATCATGGGGCACGGAGCCTTAAGTAATTACCTAATGGGTTATAGGCCACCTTCAGGTGATGGACACTGGTTATACCCAATCCAAGAAGTTCACTCCCTATATAACCCCTCCTCCTTCCAGGAACACATCAGTTTTTGTAGCAAACCAATATACTTAAATTCCCAAAAGAGGGGAGGGATCTCTGTGTCCCATGATGTACCCCAAGAAAAGGATTTTACAGGTAAGCTGTTAAAAAAAATCCTATTTTCTTTATCGTACATCATGGGACACAGAGCCTTAAGTAATTACTTAATGGGACGTCCCATAGCAATGCTACTTGAGGGGAGGGAGACACAACCCGGAGGGTACCCACAGACTTGAGGCTCTATACTGCTGCCTGCAGCACACTCCACCCGAAGCGATAGCCTCATACCTCCTTACATCCACCTGATAAAATTTTGTGAATGTATGCACTGAAGACCAAGTTGCGGCCTTACAGATCTGAGCCATGGAGGCCTGATGACGCACTGCCCAAGAAGCACTAACTGCCCTGGTAGAGTGCGCCTTAACTTGAAAAGGGAGAATCTTACCCCTTAAATCATAAGTTTGAATTATCACTTGCCGAATCCACTTAGCGACAGTGGATTTCGACGCTGCCTGTCCTTTCTTAGGACCCTCTGGCAGATTAAATAAGACATCAGTCTTACGAATCTGAGCAGTTGCCTTTAACTAGCTTTTCACTGCTCTCACCACATCAAGACAATGTAGTGACCTTTCTTCCCTGGAACATGGTTTTGGAAAAAACAATGGCAGGACAATATCTTGGTTCAGGTGAAAACCTGAGACCACTTTTGGCAAAAAGTCTGGATGAGGGCGTAACACCACTCTGTCCTAATGACAAATCAAATATGGCTCTTTACAAGAAAGAGCAGCCAATTCCGAAACCCTCCTTGCTGAGGATATAGCAACCAAAAATACCAACTTCCTTGTCAAAAGGACTAAGGGAATATGTTGTATTGGTTCAAATGGCTGTTTTTGTAACACAGACAAAACTAAGTTCAAGTCCCAAGAGTTCAAGGGAGGTTTGATGGGCGGATTAAGCCGTGTTACCCCTTCTATAAAACCCCGGACTAAAGAATGAGTAGCAAGTGGTCTTTGAAATAAGACCGATAAAGCTGAGACTTGGCCTTTAATAGTACTCAAGGCCAATTTCATTTCTACCCCTAATTGTAGAAAGGCAAGAATTATGCCTATGATATATCTCTGAGGGTGCCAACCCTTGGATTCACACCAGGAAACATAAGCCCTCCAGACCCTATAATATATAGTTCTGGAAGCTGGCTTCCTTGCATTAATCAGGGTAGAGATAACTGACCCGGAAAGCCCATGCTTCTTCAGAATGTGGGTTTCAAAAGCCAAGCCGTTAAATTTAGAGACCGTAAGGAAGGATGGAGTATCGGTCCCTGTGAGAGCAGATCTGGCCGTAGTGGGAGGGACCATGGGCCCTCCACTGCCATCTTTATGATTTCTGAATACAATGACCTTCTGGGCCATGCTGGTGCCACCAGAATTACCGGCTTTTGTTCCAGCTTGATCCTGCAAAGAAGTCAAGGCAGCAACTGAATAGGGGGAATGCATAGATCAGTGAGAACTGATCCCATGGGGTCACCAACGCATCTGTTCCGCAAGTGAGTGGATTCCTTGTTCTGGCCACAAAGTTGACCAACTTCATGTTGAACCTGGACGCTAGAAGATCTACGTCCGGAATCCCCCATCTTTTGCAAACCGCCCGAAATATGTCGGGGTGAAGAGACCATTCCCCTGGGAATAACTGCTGGTGACTTAAATAGTCCGCCTGCCAATTCTCCACTCCCAGAACACACAGAGGCCCAGAACATTCCTTTCTGCCCAAGTTTACAATTTTGTTCGTCTCTCTCTGCGCTGAGAGACTTTTGGTGCCCCCTTGGTGATTGATATAGGCCACAGCTGTGGCATTGTCGGATTGAATCCTGACAGGACAATCCCATAACCTGAAAGTCCAGGTCTTTAGAGCCAGATGTACTGCCCGAATCTCTAGGAGATTGATGGGCAAGATTCTTTCAGTTCTTGACCACTGTCCCTGGACAGTTGTCTTTTCTAGTACTGCTCCCCAGCCTGAAAGGCTGGCATTCGTCGTCGCCACTTTCCAGATGACTGGTCTGAAGGATTTTCCTTTCAGCAGATTCTGGGTTTAGTAACCAAGTGAGGCTTTGGGACACTCTTAGGAACAGCTGCATTGGCAAGTCTAAGCTTGAATTGTTTTGTTCAAAGCACACAGGATACTGTTTTGCAACAGTCTTGAATGAAACTGGGCATAGGGAACTGCTTTGAATGAAGCCACCATGGTTCCTAGCAATCTCATGAAAAGACGAATGGAGGGATCGCCATTTGACCTGACCATCCACACCATCTATTTTATGGAGTTGATCTTTGCCTGAGGCAAGAACACCTTTTCCTGGGCTGTGTCTATGATCAGACCCAAGTACTACACTTTGCTCCAAACGAGCCACCGACTGATCTATTAGCAATAGATCGTCTAGGTACGCTATGACTGTTATGCCCTGTGCCCTTAACCTGGCTAGAGGTGGGGCCAGCAATTTGGTGAACACCCGGGATGCAGTGGCTAGCCCAAAGGGCAGGGCTACAAACTGGAAATGCTGCTGTTCTAACTTGAACCGCAGAAACTCTTGATGAGCGGGAAATATAGGGACATGCAGATATGCATCCCTGATGTCGATTGATGCCAGAAGTTCTCCTCCTAGAAGGATAGAAACTACTGACCTGATCGTCTCCATGCGAAAGGAGCGGATCTTCAGGAACTGATTTAGATTTTTTAGATCTAGAATGGGTCTGACATCTCCATTTGGTTTCAGTACCATAACAAGGTTTGAATAAAACCCCAAACCTTGCTCTTTTGTGGGGATCTGTATGATCACCCCTTGAGATATTAATCGACCTAGTGCCTGAAACAGAGAATGTGTTTTCTCTGGATCTTTGGGAACGCTAGACCCCAGGAAGCGAGATGGCGGAAAGTCCCGAAATTCCAGCTTGTACCCCAGCGTTACCGTGGAGATAACCCATCTGTCCTCTTTCCAGACTTCTAAAAACTGCAGAAGTCTTCCCCCCACCTTGGTGAGGGGGGTTGCCTCTTCATGATAAGGCTTTAGGATTCTGTTTTTGCAGGTTTCCGACCCCAGGACTTCTTTTGAGCCTGGGTCTGACTCTGAGATTTTCCTTTAGAGTCTGACAGCAGAGGCCGTCACCACTGCCTAGAGGCGGAAGCCCCTAGCATAGGGTAAAGAGCCCGTTTAAATGAACGGCGTTTATACTTTCTTTTGACTGGCAAAAGAGTACTTTTCTCACTAGAAATTGTTTGGATATACCGTATTTATCGGCGTATAACACGCACTTTTTGGTAATTTGTCCAAGTCTTCTCCAAATAGTCGCTCCCCACGAAAAGGGAACCCAGTTAGGAGGTTTTTACATGGTGCTTCAGCTGACCAATTTTTAAACAACAGGATTCTACGCATATGCACAAGCATAAGTTTAAGCATGAGGCGGGGTGCCTGGTGAATAGAATCTTTAATAGCATCTATGGAAGCATAATGCTTTTGGTAGTTCAGACAAATCTTGAGCTTGTTGTGCAGGAATCTCTCAAAGAGCCTGTTTAAATTGGTCCTTTAGTGATTGACAGATGCCTATTACAGCGACTGCGGGCTGAGTAACGGCACCTGCCATGGAAAAAGTAGATTAACAGGGATTCCAACTTTTTATCTGTTGGATCCTTAAGCATTTGTGCATTGTCTACTGGACAAGTTAGGCCTTTATTCACATTGGAAATCGCAGTGTCAACTGCTGGTATTTTAAATTTTTTGGAGAATTTCTCCTCAAGGGGATAGAGAATTGCAAATCTCTTAGGAGGCAGAAAATGCTTATCCGGGTGATCCCATTCAGCAAAAATAAGCTGTTCTAGTAATGCATGTGCAGGAAACGCATGCAAAGGTTGAGAAGATTTTAAAGAGCCTAAGGAAGAAACTGAGCTTTCAGGAGACTCCGTTAGGGGTAGAATAAAAGTGAAGTGAACCATCTCCGTAAGAGTTTGTATCAGCAATTTCTCAGATTGAGAGGCTGAAAAAGGTTCATTTAACGTTGTTTCCTCCGCAGAGGAATCATCTGTTTATTTTTCCTCCTGATCGACAGAGGGTAACACCTCATCCTGTGCCCACTGTTCCTCTTGCAAAGGTTCTGAAGTGGGGGAGGGGGATCTAGCATGCTTCCTATCCATTTGAATGGAGGATGCGATTAAAGCCACTAATCTTTCTTCTAGACCCTGCAGGGAAGAGGAAAGGACATCTTAAGTCACGTATACAGGGGCTGAGATGTGAGAAGCAGTTGCACCATCAATTTATTCCAATGGCTCACCCTGGTTTGCCATAACTGGTAATTGAGGCGAGGATGATAGCGTGGAAAGGCGACTCGGGATCCTAACGCCTGGGGGTGAAACCTTTACCTTTTTTGTGGTATATTTTTTGGTAGGCATAATCCTAAGTACAAAAACAGAGGCACTATACAAATTGCACTTAATTGCTGAAAATAGTCATGACATTTAAAGCCGCTATAAAGCTCAGCCTAGTGCTGGGAAAAAGGTGTCGTTTCTGTATCAGGAATGCCAGTTTGCAACCCTCACATGTCCCACAGCTCTGTGTCCTTGTGTTGCTCGTTTTCTTCTCGTCAGCCGAGGAGAGACTGTCACAGCTGTAGATTATCTGTGTATGCCTGCCACGTTTATGGACGTTCACGGCACCGCGCTTAGGCCCCACCCCCTCCGAGAAAAAATTCTGCCCCTTTTTACATTTAAAATGTAATGGAGGGGAGGCAGAGACCTGTTTGCAGCAGGTACATACAACAGAAACAGCATTTCAACAGTTAACATTAGCAGTACCAGCAGGACCTCTGCACCCCGTCACGCGGCAGGGGGGGGGGGTAAGGGTGGTACACCGCTGATGTCCCCCTAACCCTTGGTCCCTTCAGGGGAGAGAAAAGTAAACATTTGGCCTATTTCTTTTACCTGAGAGGAATCTCCCTGCACGTGCTGCTGCGGCCACACACACAGGCTGACTGAGCTTTGCAGTGAAGACAATAGAGTAAGGTATGTGCATAGACTCCATCTAGTGGAGAATTAAGGCATGACAACATTTTTTCCCTAATGGAAGAATACCTAGTTGTTTTTAATACTCCCTTGGACCTGTAAAAGAACCCCACCAGGAAAGCTAGGTAATGTAGCAAGACCAAAGCCCTGGGTTACTGGGGTCCAGCCCTTCAAAGAGAGGCGTTAGAGGCAAAACCTTGTGCTTCGGATACGAGGCCCCAGGTACCATCCTTTTAGGACTTAGTGGCACTATTTAAATCCAGCATGGATCCCTCCTGGAGCTCCTCAGAGCACATCTTCACTCGTGACCAACACCTTAGACACTGGGGAAAAAATTGATGTGCTCCTGGAAGGAGGAGGGGTTATATTATTATTATTATTATTATTCAGGATTTATATAGCGCCAACAGTTTACGCAGCGCTTTACAATATAAAAGGGAGACAATACAGTTATAATACAATACAATACAATAGGTTTAAGAGGGCCCTGCTCAGAAGAGCTTACAATCTAATAGGGTGGGGCAGGTGGTACAAAAGGTTGTAACTGTGGGGAATGAGCTGGTGGAAGTGGTAGGAGATTAGTTGCAGACGTGATAGGCTTTCCTGAAGAGATGAGTTTTCAGGGATTGCCTGAAGGTAGCAAGAGTAGGGGATAGCCGGATAGATGGAGGTAGCGAGTTCCAGAGGATGGGAGAGGCTCTGGAGAAATCCTGGAGACGAGCATGGGAGGAGGAGATGAGAGAGCTTGAAAGCAGGAGGTCTTGAGAAGAGCGGAGAGGTCGATTTGGGTGATATTTGGAGACAAGATTAGTGATGTAGCTTGGGGCAAAGTTGTGAATGGCTTTGTATGTTGTTGTTAGAATTTTGAATTTAATTCGCTGGGTGATTGGGAGCCAGTGTAGGGATTGAAGTAGAGGGTTGGCAGACACTGAGCGGTTGGTAAGGTGGATAAGTCTGGCAGCAGCATTCATGATAGACTGAAGAGGGGATAACCTATGGAGCGGTAGGCCAATGAGAAGGGAGTTGCAATAGTCAAGGCGAGAGATAACAAGGGAGTGAATGAGGAGCTTGGTGGTTTCATTTGTTAAAAAAGGGCGAATTTTAGAGATGTTACGGAGGTGAATTCTACAAACTTTTGACAGCGATTGGATTTGAGGCTGAAATGACAAGTCAGAGTCTAGGATTACACCTAGTACCCTGGCGTGAGGGGAGGGACTGATGGTTGCATTGTTGATTTTGATGGAAAAGTCATGGAGAGGGGTACGGGCAGGGGGGAATATTAATAGCTCAGTTTTTGAAAGATTTAGTTTAAGGAAGTGGTGCGACATCCATGCTGATATGTCAGTTAGTAAGTTAGTAATGCGAGAGGAGACTGAAGGAGTGAGGTGAGGAGTAGACAGATAGATTTGGGTGTCATCAGCGTATAAGTGGTATTGGAAGCCGTGGGCAGTTATTAAGTGACCAAGGGAGGAGGTGTAGATAGAGAAGAGAAGGGGTCCAAAAACCGAGCCTTGGGGGACCCCCACAGAAAGGGGCAATGGAGAGGAGGAGACAGAGTTGTAGGTGACACTGAAGGAGCGCTGTGATAAATAGCCAGAGAACCAGGATAGAGCAGAATCTCGGAGGCCAAGGGAATGTAGTTTATTGAGAAGGAGTGGGTGGTCAACAGTATCAAAGGCCGCAGAGAGGTCAAGTAGTAGGAGTATGGAGTACTGGCTGTTGGTTTTAGCAGTTATTAAATCGTTAGTGAGTTTTAGTAAGGTAGTTTCCGTGGAGTGCTGCGAGCGAAAGCCAGACTGTAAGGGGTCAAGAAGGTTATTTTCATTGAGGTAGGAGCTAAGACGGTTGTAGACTAAGCGTTCTAGAAGTTTAGAGGTGAATGGGAGTAATGAGATGGGTCTTAAGTTGTTCAGGTCGGTGGGGTCCAGTGAGGGCTTTTTAAGAATGGGAGTGATCTGTGCATGTTTTAGAGGGGAGGGGAAAATGCCACTAGAAAGGGAGAGATTGAAGATGTGGGTGAGGGAGCATAGGATAGAAGAAGAGGGTGACCGTAGTAGTTTTGAGGGAACAGGATCCAAGGGACAATTGGTTAGGTGGGCATCCGAGAAATTTTTTGTAACCTCTTCCGTAGTAGCCAATTCAAAAGAGGAGAGTGTTGAATGTGCTGCTGGGCAAGGTATGATGGGTGGGGAAGATGTACGCACAGTGGAGATGTCCTCACGAATTGCATCGATCTTGTCTTTGAAGTGATTGGCAATCTCTTGGGCAGTGAGTGAGGGAGTGAACTTCTTGGATTGGGTATAACCAGTGTCCATCACCTGAAGGTGGCCTTTAACCCATTAAGTAATTACTTAAGGCTCTGTGTCCCATGATGTAAGATAAAGAAAAACGTGTGCTACCTTCATATCCCAGAGGGCAAAGGGCCCTGCTCTATAAATTGATTAGTATAGGGGCTGAAGCAGCATATAAGGGCCACGTTCTCCTCAATCAATGTTAGTATCGAGGTGGACGAACGCTGGTAAACCCTCTTCCATCAGGTACATAATCTGGCAACCTGCTCTAAACTGTATACTTTGCTGCTGCAATTGCACCATCTTATATTGATTTTTATGGGACCATATTCTGTTTTAATGCAGGACCTGTACCAGGCCAGGAGACTTCGGTCTCCGATAACTGCTGATTAGATGTAGCCATCATAAACTGAGCAAACTTCTCCCCGTCCTGCCAGGTGCGTTTCATTTTGGTTCCTCTTAATTTTAAAGTAATTTTCTTTATTTATCTATACCAATCAAATTATAGAGCAGGGACCTTTGCACTCTGGGATATGAAGGTAGCGTACATTTTTTTTGTATTTATGTAATTCCAGATACAACGCAATATCCAGCTCTTTCTATCCACGGAACCATTTTGGTATGCCTTTGCTCTATACCTGGCATAGGAATATTTTTAGCGTACTCTCTTTGTGGTTCAGCCTAAATTTCATCCATCCCACCGCCTAAAAAACTATTATTTTTGAAAACTTTTATCACAATGATATGTATTGTGTACCTCTTAGTTAGTATTTTGACCAGCAATATACTGGTATGCAAATTAGGCACATATTTATTTTATGCTTTGTGTATACCGTGTTCTATGTACTAGTTGTTCCCATGCTCGCCCAGTGGTACATGCCTTGATGCCTTCGGTAGTTGTTGGCCGATTAGATTGGCATTTTGAGGTAAATGTTTCACATATCACCATTCGAAATGAACACATTGTATGACTTGTATACCAAAATTCATGCTATGAGTAATGTTATCATGATGTATCTACATCTATTTTATACTGTCTTGTCCTCTACTTGTCTATCTCCTGAAGAAGCGGGTCACTGCAAAACATGCGAAGCGTCCTTTGAGCTACACTTTATGCCCTCCCTGGAATATTGTCAGGTAGATGTGACCCCATATATGTGGTAGGTGTAGCAACTATCAAAAGGGACACATTTTATTAATTTGTATGTTTATTCCCTTGTTTTTTGATGCCTTATACTGTATTGTATATGTATAAATAAAATATGTTTTTTTAAAACAATTGTGTGAGGTCTCATGGCAGCACCAAGAAAATCCTGCTGCCCCATTGTCCCAATTGTACTTTCAAATGTCAGTAATTTACTAGAAAGCTACTAAACTGTAAAAATAATAATAATAATAATGCAGCAAAAAATAAGATAAAAAAACATTACTTTTTACATTTTTATTTACTTTACAAGTGAATGAGAAAATTTGCAAGGATTAAAGATTACCTAGAAGTTTTCAGAGCAAGAATTACAGAAATACACAAGTATCGGTGTTCTCACCTTATTAAAGCAGGCTTCCCATTCAAGTGCATCCAATGTCTGGAGATCATGGACCAAAAGTGCTCTCTGCAAGTAGGTAAGAGCCTGCATCCTAACCTGACGTCGAGCATCACAACAAAGCCATGCAATTCCTGCAAATGACACATGGCAATCATTGTCTTTACCTTTTATACAGTTTTTTTTTCCTTTTGTATGCATAGTGTACATTTTGCATGTTAAACAGAACACTGCAGGCCTATACGTCATTAAAATCATTGACCCTACTATGCAAATTTTGCTTTTAATTAGCAAAGTAAAAAGCCATGTCTGAACATTTGAACACCAACATGGCCAATGTCAGATGTTCTAAATAGGAAAAGTATGTTAAATCTCCAGTTCGAGAGGCAACTGTGTGCACATAATAAATATGGGGTACTAAAAATGTAACCACCTAAAACATTTATAAGCAGGTCATAAAAAGTTATGATTAGAGGACCCATATACTGAATATGTATTGTTAAAAAGTATAGATACATGATGTCCCACCAGCACAATATACAGTAGTATGAAGCAATTCTAATATAGCTAGTATATGATAGTAGTGGAATATCTATTATATATATATATATATATATATATATATATATATATATATATATATATATATATATATATATATATATATATATATATATATATATATATATATATATATATATCGAGACACATATACACACACACACAGACATATTACAGTGGGGACGGAAAGTATTCAGACCCCCTTAATTTTTTCACTCTGTTATATTGCAGCTATTTGCTAAAATCATTTAAGTTCATTTTTTTCTTCATTAATGTACACACAGCACCCCATATTGACAGAAAAACACATTTTTGTAGATTTATTAAAAAAGAAAAACTGAAATATCACATGGTCCTAAGTATTTAGACCCTTTGCTGTGACACTCCTATTTAACTCAGGTGCTGTCAATTTCTTCTGATCATCATTGAAAGGTTCTACACCTTCATTTGAGTCCAGCTGTGTTTGATTATACTTGATTAGAAAAGCCACACACCTGTCTATATAAGACCTTACAGCTCACAGTGTATGTCAGAGCAAATGAGAATCATGAGGTCAAAGGAACTGCCTGAAGAGCTCAGAGACAGAATTGTGGCAAGGCACAGATCTGGCCAAGGTTACAAAAAAAATTTCTGCTGCACTTAAGGCTCCTAAGAGCACGATGGCCTCCATAATCCTTAAATGGAAGATGTTTGGGACGACCAGAACCCTTCCTAGAGCTGGCCGTCCGGCCAAACTGAGCTATCGGGGGAGAAGAGCCTTGGTGAGAGAGGAAAAGAAGAACCCAAAGATCACTGTGGCTGAGCTAAAGAGATGAAATCGGGAGATAGGAGAAAGTTGTAGAAAGTCAATCATCACTGCTGCCCTCCACCAGTTGGGGCTTCATGGCAGAGTGGCCGGACGGAAGCCTCTCCTCAGTGCAAGACACATGAAAGCCTGTTTGCCAAAAAAAACACCTGAAGGACTCCAAGATGGTGAGAAATAAGATTCTCTGGTCTGATGACACCAAGATGGAACTTTTTGGTCTTAATTCTAAGCGGTATGTGTGGAGAAAACCAGGCACTGCTCATCACCTGTCCAATACAGTCCCAACAGTGAAGCATGGTGGTGGCAATATCATGCTGTGGGGTGTTTTTCAGCTGCAGGGACAGGACGACTGGTTGCAATCGAAGGAAAGATGAATGCGGTCAAGTACAGGGATATCCTGGACGAAAACCTTCTCCAGAGAGCTCAGGACCTTAGGTTTACCTTCCAACAAGACAATGACCCTAAGCACACAGCTAAAATAACAAAGGAGTGGCTTCACAACAACTCCGTGACTGTTCTTGAATGGCCCAGCCAGAGCCCTGACTTAAACCCAATTGAACATCTCTGGAGAGACCTAAAAATGGCTCTCCACCAACTTTAACCATCCATCCTGACAGAACTGGAGAGGATCTGCAAGGAGGAATGGCAGAGGATCCCCAAATCCAGGTGTGAAAAACTTGTTGCATCTTTCCCCAAAAGACTCATGGCTTTATTAGATCAAAAGGGTGCATCCACTAAATACTGAGCAAAGGGTCTAATTACAGGGGGTCCCCTAGTTACAAACATCCGACTTACAAACGACTCCTACTTACAAACGGAGGGAGACAACAGGAAGTGAGAGGAAATCTACCCCATAGGAAGGGAAATTCACTCCTGTAAAAGCTATTATGGGGAAAAGGTACCTCCACTGATGCTTTATCACCAAGGCTTGTTACCAAAACAACCCAAAATTTTCAAAATCCAATTGTCATTGGGACAGAAAGTGAGGTGAAATCTTCTGAACAGGGGCACAGACAGCAAAAAAAATGTTACAGGGGTGATAACCCTTCCCTATGCTATCCAAAAAGATTGAGACAAGTAAAAGAAGGCGCAATACAAAATACCTTATATACCATTGCCTATGCACACAGGGGCAGGATCCATACAAACATATATATGACATATATATGGGTGGAGTAAAGAGTCATTCAAGGCAGCCGCCAAAAAGAACCAAAAAGCCGGGTCCAATGTGCTAGAGAAAAACAAGGAAGAGGGGCGCCCCTCTTCCTTGTTTTTATCCAAAAAGATTAAAAATATTTTTCTTGGCTGGAGCTACACTTAAAAAATGTACCTGTTCCGACTTACAAACAGATTCAACTTAAGAACAAACCTACAGTCCCTAACTTGTTTGTAACCCGGGGACCCCCTGTATTTAGGACCATGTGATATTTCAGTTTTTCTTTTTTAATAAATTTGCAAAAATGTCAACAATTCTGTGTTTTTATGTAAACATGGGGTGCTGTGTGCACATTAATGAGGAAAAAAATGAACTTAATTGATTTTAGCAAATGGCTGCACTATAATAAAGAGTAAAAAACGTAAGGGGGTCTGAATACTTTCCGTCCCCAGTGTGTGTGTGTATATATATATGCACACACACACACACACACACACACACACACACACACACACACACACACACACACACACACACACACACACACACACACACACACACACACACACACACACACACACACGCCACTTTAGGTGCACCTGTTCAATTGCTTGGTAACACAATTTGCTAATCAATCACATGGCAGCAACTCAATGCATTTAGGCATTGGGGAAGAAAGGCGATTTAAGTGACTTTGAACATGGCATGGTTGTTGGCACTAGATGGGCTGGTCTGAGTATTTCAGAAAATGCTGTTCTACTGGGATTTTCACACACAATCATGTTATGTGTTTTCAGAGAACTGTCCGAAAAAGAGAAAATATTCAGCGAGCGGCAGTTGTGTGGTGGAAAAGCCCTTGATGATGTCAGAGGTCAGAAGAGAATGGGTAGACTGGTTTGAGATGATAGAAAGGCAACAGTAACTCAAATAACCACTCATTACAACCAAGGTGTGCATAATACCATCTCTGAACACACAACACATCGAACCTTGAAGCAGATGGGCTACAGCAGCAGAAGACCACAGCGGGTGCCACTCCTGTCAGCTAAGAACAGGAAACTGAGGCTACAATTTGCACAGGCTCACCAAAATTGGTCAATAAAAGATTGGAAAAACATTAGGACTACAGTGTACCCATCGTCTGATGGCTACTTCCAGCAGGATAATGTCACAAAGTCAAATCTCACCACTGGTTTCTTGAACAGGACAATGAGATCACTGTACTCCAATGGCTTCCACAGTCACCAGATCTCAATCCAATAGAGCACCTTTGGGACGTGGTGGAACGGGAGATTCGCATCATGGATGTGCAGCCGACAAATCTGCAGCAACTGCAAGATGCTATTATGTCAAAATGGACCAAAATCTCTGAGGAATGTTTCCAACACCTTGTTGAATCTATACCACGAAAAAATAAGGCAGTTCTAAAAAAGGAAAAGGGGGTCCAACCCGGTACTAGCAAGGTGTACCTAATAAAGTAGGCTGGTATGAATGAATGTGTGTGTATATTTTTTGTTTGTTCATCCTATGGCTCTGTATACAATATGGAGGTTACTTTCAAATGTGCCAACTTACCACCATCTTTTAACACAAAGACTATTATCGAAGAGATTTTAGAATGTTATCTACATATCTATAGTATTTAATAATACATATATTATTAAACCCTCACATCAGTTCTTTTTAAGGCTGCTAATGGTCAACCAGTTTTGCACTATGGAAGAGATTATGCACAACAAGCAAAACACCAACACTAAACTCTATGAGATCTGGGCCAGTTGACTGATCGATATCTAAATGAATTATCCATATACACCATACCTTCAAATGAATCAAAAAGCTACTGCAACTCCAACGCT
The DNA here is from genome assembly GCA_037952925.1 of Lithobates clamitans. Lineage (NCBI taxonomy): Eukaryota > Metazoa > Chordata > Amphibia > Anura > Ranidae > Lithobates > Lithobates clamitans. The sequence continues at coordinate 4,069,001 of JBBGZY010000926.1, forward strand.
TATATAAAAGCTTAGATGTCCATGCTAATGTGTTACTAACGCAGCTGAGTACGTACTTGGCATGTATCATGCACATGCAATCTAAACAAAACTGCAACATTCCTTAAGGATAAATAAAAGATAAAAAAAAAAAAATTACACCACACACACACACACACGATACCTACTTAACCACTTACCGACCGGCCACTGTATATATACGCCATTTCTTTGAAGGTGGATATCTCGGTAACGGCAGCAGCTGCTGCCACAACCAAGGTATCCATCTTCAGGGCCGGCGGTTCTGTTTACGATAATGGTGGTCTCTGCGGCGGATTCGCTGCGAGATCACCGTTATCGGCGGCGGGAGAGGTGCCACCCCCTCCCGCACCCTCCACCGCTTACTGGAGCTGTCGGTAGCAGCGGAGGCGATCGGGACCTGTCACGTCCGTGGTATGGAGACAAATGAGGGGAAGATGGCTCCCGCCCGTCTCCATACCATAGGAAGGCGGAAGCAACGTCATAACGTCAGCTCTGCCCATACGTCTTAAAAGGCATTTTTTTGTTGTAATTTTTTCAAATGACTTTTTTTTTTTTGCATTTAAGTACAAATATGAGATCTGAGGACTTTTTGACTCCAGATCTCATATTTAAGAGGACCTGTCATGCTTTTTTCTATTACTAGGGATGTTTACATTCCTTGTAATAGGAATAAAAGTGATCCAATTTTTTTTTTTAAAACAGTGAAAAAATAAATAAAATAAAAGTAAAATAAATAAGAAAACAGAAAAGCGAACACATACGTGAGTAGCGCCCACATATGAAAACGTTGTTCAAACCACACATGTGAGGTATCACCGCGACCGGTAGAGCGAGAGCAATAATTCTAGCCCTAGACCTCCTCTAACTCAAAACATGCAACCTGTAGAATTTTTTAAATGTCGCCTATGGAGATTTTTAAGGGTAAAAGTTTGACGCCATTCTACGAGCGGGCGCAATTTTGAAGCGCGACATGTTGGGTATCAATTTACTTGGTGTAACATTATATTTCACAATATGTTAGAAAAACATATATATATATATATATATATATATATATATCTATATCTATATCTATATCATGGTATACTTGCCACCTCTGTGCAAGGGCCCTGATCCTCACCTGGGGTCCCCCAACGGCGCTCCTGGCTCCTCCCCGCATCGAGAGCCCCCTCGAAGACCCACATTCCAAGGGGGCACTCATGCAGGCGCGCTCCCGAGTCCTACTGCTACATCCATTGACTGCAGGACTCGCCCCCGCCCCCCCGTCACTGGATTTGATTGACAGCAGCGCAGCCAATGGCTGCGCTCCTATCAATCTATCTAATGAGGACACGAGACAGCAGTTGTAGCTGATGTGCTCGTCCTTGTCGATGGAACGATCGGGTTCAAATAAGTAAAAGGGGGGCTCTAGGGGGCTACTACACTAGACGGTTTTTCACCTTAATTCATAGAATGCATTAAAGCAGAGTTCCACCCAAAAATGGAACTTCCGCTTTAAGAGAAGGTGACCCTCTGACGTGCCACATTTGGCATGTTATTTTTTTTTTGGGGGGGGGGAGCGGATACCCTCTTTTCAGAGGGTTCCAGCTCCCACTTCCTTCTGGTGCACCCTCAGCGCCAGAAGGAAGCTTACCTCTCCCCCCTCCCTCTGGGCAATCATCTGGGACACCTCACAGGTCCCAGATGATTGCGCGGCCAGTCACGGTTCGCACATGAGCAGTGGTTGCTCGGCTGTGAAGCCACACCCGGGCAAGCACAGTTACAATGTCGGTGCCGCAGAGAGGAGGGGGAAATGAGCTGGGCTTCGAGCCCCCGCATCGCTGGACCCTATAAAGCTGCCCATAGATTTCACAAGGCAGTTGGATATGTAGACTTGAGATGACTACCCATGACAGCCTTGCTTGACCAGAAGGCAGATTTACTTTTATGGAAAAAAAAAAATACAGGAGGAGGAGAGATGCTGGCAGCCTGTGCAGTTTCTCTCAAAAACAATGGTGATCCAGACATCTTTTTCACATGGCAAAAAGCAGTATGCTGACGGGTAAAGGGTGGGACCCTGAATCAATGTAGTTAGCGTTTCCAAAAACATCTGGATCATGTCTACAGGTAGCCGAAATCAGATATACAGATATACAAAGATATACAAAGATGCATTTAAAGCACACTCCCAACAGGCTCCAGTATCCATCCCTGCACCAAGTTTTGTCTGTGTATATCAAAACACATGAAATTAATAAAGCACTTCTATGTATAGGTTTGTTATTGTGCAGGAAAAAGCCTGTCACTGGAACACAATAGCATGACTGAGCCTTTAAAAACTTTTATGACTCCTCTTAACACCCTCTTCCCAACAAAGAATCTCATCTTCAATTAGGCATGCACTGCAATGCAGGCCATAAACGGAGCAAATTTTTCTGCAACCACGGGTTCCCCCATCAACAGTGTTGACAGAGGACTCCCTCCCGCTGAGCCACTGTATTCTCCTGGTGGGGTGGGGCAGGAGGAGCCATGCCCACCAGGAGAAGACAGTGATTATGGCTAGTGGCTGTACCAGCCACTAGCGATAATTGCATGTAAAATCCGGCAGGCTGTTTGTACCCAAGTTGATCGATCAACTTAGTACATTCAGCCTGCCCATGCATGGTTCAAACAGTCTATGACTGGCCGAACTGGCTAGAGTTAGGACACATTAGAAAGAAAAAAACTGTACAGGCGGTCCCCGGGTTACAAACATCTGACTTACATACGGAGTGAGACAACAGCCCCCAAGTTAGAGGAAATCTACCCCTAAGAAGGGAAATTCACTCCTGTAAGAGTTATTATGGGAATAAGAGGTCTCCACTGAAGCTTCATCATCAATCCTTGTTTCAACAACAACCCAAAATTTTCAAAATCCAATTGTCATAGGGACAGAAATTGAGGGGAAATATTCTGAACAGGGGCACAGACAGCAAAACAAATGTTACAGGGTGTTAACCCTTCCCTGTGCTATCCAAAAAAAGGTAATTATTCTTTTGGCTGGAGCTACACATTTAAAAAATGTACCTGTTCCGACTTACAAATTCAACTTAAGAACAAACCTACAGTCCCTATCTTGTTTGTAACCTGGGGACTGCCTGTATAATGTTGGCATTTGGTGCTGTCCCCTTTAATCAAGCTACTATAGTAATTATGCCTTATGAGCAACACAGCCCTGTGTGTGCACACGGACCTCTGAAATAAAATAAAATAGGGAAGCTTATGTCACAAAGTGAACATGGTTCAGTGTAAGTTCTTTGAGGGTAGGGACTGATGTGAATGTACAAAGTCTATGTAAACAGCTACGTAAATTGATGGCGCTATAGAAGTACCTAAAATAAATAGCAATAAACATATGGACTAAAGATATTAGAGACCTTCAGAAAGACTGTCTTTGTTAAAAATTGAATTTACTGTGTAAAATACAGCTAGAAAAAGTGAACATTTCTAAAAAGGTTTTTTTTTTAGTACCATTACACGTTTCTCACCCTGCAGCAATGGACACCAGCAGTTTGACCACAAAGTTCTAGCATCGGCTGTGATCTTTTCTCCTGCAGTCTCAAGATGGCGCTGTTCCTCTGCCCAGGAACTGTAAATGGTTGCAGCTCTTGTATGAAGTGTGTGCATCAAGTCAAGAAGCTAAAATCAAAACGAAAAATAAATCAAATATGCAAGATCTGTGACATTAATTTAAGTTAGGAATATGCCTGTGTAACATGTATTGCTTACTACAGTTGTCCTATAAATACACACAGTGTATCTGCATTTCCTTTTTAATGCAGTTGCGTAATTTTAAAAGTTATCCCACAAACATAAGGCCTCTTTCAGAATGGGGCGCTTTTGCAGTGCTTTGCCAGGGTGATAAAAGTGCACAAAAACAATGCCTAAATAAATCCTATGTAACTGTTCACACTGCAGCTGCGCTTGGAAAAGTCTAAGTTTAATAGCGCACCAAAAAAGCACCTTCCATTGTAAGTCAATGGGAATGCATCAAAAGCGCATCAGTGGGAAAGGGCCCTAAAATCTCATCTACTCAGTCGCTCTGTGCTTTCATTTGCCACTGATGCTTGTCACTCCAGCTGTGATTACATTAGCCTTAGAAAATGTATAAAAAACACATTTGACTACACTAAGCTGCTGGAAGTGTTATTTGATTAAACTGGATAACAGTAGTCACATTCAACTAGACTCAATCTGTAACGGTGAAGAAGTTTTGACACCCATCCAAATCAGTGTGATCTTATGAGTGTCAAACATATTGCAGCATTATAGCCACACATGTAACTCCCAATAATCCAACCGCTATGGTGTTCTGTAATGGAGTCTGGGACAGATGTTAATTTGGGACACACAATAACAAGAAGGCTTGAACAGTCAATTTGACTGGGTAAAGATGTTAAAATGGTATATGAGGGAGACAGATTATGGTCCCCAACAAGGCTTTGGGCATGCGGTTTGTTATGCGCTATGGATTATTATTCAGAGCTGTTTTGCGCACTATGAAAAAAAAACCATGGAAGCTGTGATCTGAAAATGCTACATGCTGGTCTGTACTGTTGATTCTCTGGCAACAATACTTTGAATCAATGATCCTGATCAAGAATACTGATGACAGCTGACTTTTCTCAGACTGCTAAACTGCAAATTTGTTCTGGGTCACTGCTCTTCTGTTAAAATAGTGATGCATTCGAACAGGAATATGTATGATCATCTCAACAGTTGTGTAGAGGACATGAAGGGAGTAGGAGCAAGGGATGATGTAAGTGCCCGACAGTCCTTCCTCCTTTAATCCACAATTTTCTGTTTCTGGGTGGATAAACCTCAATTGTAGATATGTTCCTGCTGAAAACATAGAAATAGCTTCTGCAAAGTCCTGATTAATTCTGGATGGAAATGGTCTACCTTATTTGTTTAACACTGAACTGGAATAAAATTCACAAGCTTAAGACACACATTCACTCATAAAACCTTCAATTATACAGGCCATGTCCTCCTCAAAGTGAAGGGAGAAGTAGCTCCATAGATAGTGGTAAACAATTTCCAGAAAGAAAGGACATTTATCATTTAGAATTATAAATTTCACACCAAAGGGTCACAAAGAATCAAGCATCCTTCACCAAAAACAGAGTAAAGATGATTAACATCACAGAAATAAAGACGCACATAAGTGATGCTCCTTATTGGAGCATAAAGACCTCTATCACTGCATAAATGGAGGCTTGACATTGGTGTCTGGATGGCATATTCCCACCTATGTACCTAACTGTTCACGCCGTTTTGTTGTCATTCCCTCATCTCACAGTCAGGAGCAATTGATGAAAACTAAAGAAACATACAGCATGTAGTACAGAACTTCCTTCTTAGAACTGAAGTTATTCGCATCCCGCCATCAATTTCCAGACAAATCTAGAAGTGGTATAGTCTTTGGTTCAGAAGAGTAGGCGAAGCCATGCAAATCATTCTTTAGACCACTTTGGTTAAGTCAGAACTGGTTACATGAGAGAAACCTGGATACTGCCTTTACAGAGCTCTCCTACAGAAAATGCTGGTTACCTGGATGTCATCACTGCTAATCTCCATATTTCCTACAGGCCCAGTGAGTCAAAGCATGAATCCAGAGAGTCAGCAAAGCAGCCAGGCAACTAGCATCCAGATGTTGACAATGACAGGCACTGTATTTCTGGAACTGTAGTTAGAAACTAAAGCCCTAATAGATTACTTCATGCTGGCCCCTTTTACAGGTATAGCTACAGCGGGTATAGAAAAAAATCACCCCCCTTAAAATGATCACATTTTGTTGCTTTGCAGCCTGAAATTAAGAGACACCGTTTTTGTTTTGTCCAGCTGTATTTACTTAGTGCAACTTAAGCAATCCAAGTGAAGGATAGAACCCCAACATGTCAGAAAAAAACCCCCAAAAAAACAACACAATCACTGTGTTGGATAAGGGATCACCTCCTCGTGTCAGTATTTTGTTGAGCCAACTTTTGTTTTAGTTTACAGCCTTTAGTCTGTTGGGATATATCTCCACTAACTTTACACATCTAGACTTTGCAATATTTGCCCACTCTTCTATGCAGAACTGTTCAAGTTCAGACAAATGTGATGGTAGCCGTTTGTGGGCTGCAGTCTTCAAATCATTCCACAGATTTCTAATGGGTTTAAGTCTGGGCTCTGACTAGGCCAATCAAGGACATTCACCTTTTTCTCTTTCAAGCACTGGTAATTTTTGCTATATACTTTGGGTCATTGTCATGTTGGAAGGTAAACCTTCTTCCCAACTGACAACTTTCTGGCAGAGGGCAGCAGATTTTCTTTGAGAATTTGATGGTATTTTGCCCCATCCCATTTTTCCTTCTATCCTGACAAGTGCTGCAGAGAAAAACCCCCATAAACAGGATATTACCACCTTCGTGCTTTACTGTAGGAATGGTGTTATTTGGATGGTGAGCTGTATTGGATTTCCGCCAGACATATCATTTGGTGTTGAGGCCAAATAATTAAATTTTAGTCTCATCTAATCATAACACCTTTTTCCATGTGGCCTCAGAATCTTCAAGGTGTGTTTTGACAAAGCTTAGTCTTGACTGCATGTGGCCTTTCTTGAGGAGTGGCTTTTTTCTTACAATCCTTCCATACAAGCCATATTTGTGGAGAATTTGTGAGATTGTTGTCACATGCACACAATAACCACTCTGTCAAATTCCTGCAACTGCTTCAGAGTTGCTGTAGGCCTCTTGATAGCCTCCCTCACCAGTGTCCTGGTTTTTTCATCCAGTTTGAAGCAACATCTTGATCCCGGGTGGGTCTGTGTTGTACCAAGTAAATTCCAATTCTTAATATTAGACTTCACAGTGCTTCTAGGCATTGATAAAGACTTTGAAACCCATAGTAGTTAGCTTAAGTTACACTACCAGGGACGGAAATGCTCCTGAAAAACTCTTCTCGTGCTGAGCTAATCAAAATGACCACAGCTGATCATAGTTGAAAGTTAAATAGTTTTGTGCATCACTGAGAAGGTGATTAGCTACACCTGATTGAGTTAACAAGTCATTTTTAGGAGGGTGGTGATCCTTTTTCCAACTTAGCGATTCTGTTTTTGTTTTTTCTGACAAGCTGGTGTTATACATTTTATTAGGATGGTAAAAGTTACATTAGTAAATACAGCTGGATAAAACAGAAAACGTGTGTCTTAATTTCAGGCTGCAAAGCAAAAAAGTGTGATTAATTTTAAGGGGGAGGATGCTTTTCTATATCCTATATGTAAAATATAAAAAAAAAAAAAAAAAAAAAAAAAAAAAGGTGCCTATTACCGTTTAAAATCCAGTAATGCGTTGTTGCACAGCCACAGATGTCCTGTATTCTCGGCACTGTGCCAATAAACAGTGAGTCACTAGAGGATGACCAGCTGACAGCCTAAAGATTTACTGCAGCTGAGGGCGAAGGAAACAGGATTGGCACAGACTGTGCTGAGGGATTAGGGAGAGAGAAAAGAAAGGCTGGAGAGGTGACAGGACAAACTCTGCTGCCAGAAAGAAACAAGAATTAAAGTGATATTAAAAGCAAGAATTAAAAAAATAAAAATAAACATGTTAGCTGCTTTGTGCAGTGGTTTTGCACAGAGCAGCCTCAATCCTCCTCTTCTCGGGTCCCACGGCGGCGCTCCAGGCCTCTCCCTCCTGTTGACTGCTCCAAGAGCAAGCAGCTTACAATGGGGGCACCCAAGCAGAAGCGCTCCAGAGTCACTCCTCTGTATGTCTATTCACACACACAGCCATGGTCCCCGCCCCCTCTCTCCTCATTGGTTCACTGGTGGTGATTGAAAGCAGTGGGAGCCATTGGCTCAGCCAGTGAGGAGAGAGAGTCCCCGGAGAGCCGAGGCTCTCGTGCACATCGCTGGATCGAGATTGGGCTCAGGTAAGTATTGGGGGGCTACTACACAGAACAGAATGCAAAAAGGTTAAAAAACTTGAGCCTTTAAACTTACAAGGATAGGGTGTTATTTTATCTCCCTGATATTTTCTCCTTTCTTCCTGGCAGGGCAATACTATAAATGAACGTCAACACTGTAAAACCTCTGCAGCCTTCCTCTCCAGCTGAGCCAAGACCCACAATAATGACTAGAAACGCACACGTTTTAATTGCAGAAAGACTTTGAGACTAAAGCCGGCCATAGATGGTGTGATCATCTTTCCTGCAACCACGGGAGAGCACAGTGATTATTGCTAGCGACTATAGTTGCTGGCACTAAATTGCATGAAAAATCCAACATGCGGGTTGTACACAAGTTGGTCGGTCAATCAACTTAGCTCATACACGATTCAAATCTCAGCCAGTCCCTGCTGAAGTGGTTGAGATTCCAGCTGTCTATGGCCAGCTTTAGGACATTGGCAGAGTTTTTAATAAGAAAATTACTGCTCTAGGCTTCAACAAAATAGCGGCTTTCAGAAAGCAGAAAAAGGAGCAATGCTGGAGGCAATTTACAGCACACACTAATTTTGGTAGTGTAACGTAGGTTTTCTTATAAAGAACAAACTCTGTTATAAACCTGTTATGGGTATAGTTCTACTTTTAAGTGCAGTTTTCTATTAAAGTGGTCAACAATAAAGCAGGAGCCTTCCTGAGAGCAATGGGTAGGTAATTAAGCCTATAATATTTAAAATCCAGTAATGTGCTGTCTGCTTTTGGAGCTGTCATGGTTTTTGGAACATCTTGTCCAACCAACTATAGCGATAAATGTTTGGTTAACACCTAGAGAGAGGGAGGGATTGGCCATTTCCTCAGAGTTTCCTGCAGGGCAGAGAAGCTCTGGCAAATAAAGAGCCCCTGGGTGACCCTAAACAACTTGATTTTCAAACAGGGCATTGTAGTAAGCCACCTATGACATACAACTTTAACAAGTTAGGTTGTGGCAAGTGAGCCAAAAGGAACAAAAAAACAAAAGAAAAACCACTCACTAAAATACAAAATTGCCTTCTAAGAACAGAAGGTATTTCAATGTCATCAGCTACATTATAAAAATGTTTATTTGTTAGTTCTATTGTAGAGGCAGACCCATTCAGAAAAGTAGCACAAATGCTTTGAAGACAACAGATCTGTTAATCAGCAGAAAAGTCATGTCTCAGCAAAGATGAAACACAGGTAACAATTTGCTGAAGAAATCAAGAAGTCCCCATTGTCTTGTCTAATTCAGTACACAAGGGAAAATATGAAGAAGGAGGAGGAAAGGCCTGCCATACTTACGTCGTGACTAACCTGTAATGACACAGTGTGGTAACTAGCTGGCACAGTCTCGTCTTCCTCATCATCGCTATGAGAACGATATTGGCGCTGGTTGGAGACTCTTGAGCGGCGCAATGTATTCTCTTTCTCTTTACTTTTCTTCTTGAAACGGCTAGCTTTATTGTCATACTTATGGCTCTTCGCTCTCTTATCCTGTGATTTGTACCCTTTAAAACACACAATTTGGAGAGATACATTTGGCATTAAAGGGATTAGAGGTATCTGAAAGCTGATCAAAATTGGGTCTTAACAAGTATGTGTGTCTATGGCACATTTTTGAAACATTAACAACCCACAAACCAAATAGTGTTTTTGTGATAACACCGATTATTTTAAAGCCAAATAGTAACAACAATGAAAACACTCTGCAGTCTAACAAACACTGTTCATTCTTTAAATGTGAAAATTAGGTACACTTTGTTGACTTTTTCAATGTATTTGAAAAGGCAAGCCTAAGATCTTGACTCAACAATGCCTATAGATAAAGATGATACACCTGAACAAATGACACATAAATAGACATTGTGTATTCATTCTCATAATTTAAATAAATTAAACATAGGATTTTTGTACTGACCGAAAAATCTTTTCTTAAAGTGTTTCTAAACCCAGGAGCCTGCATTCACTATATCTGGTCTCCCTCCCACAGTACACAAAACATGGAACTGCAATTATTTTAGTAAATATAAACTGCTAAATACATTTTCTCATCACTGGTATCTAGCAGTCTTGTGACTTCTATCAGTATCCGGGTAAGCACTAGTTAAAGTTTGTAGGCGTTTTCATTCTCCTCTGACTGTCCTATGAGGCTGCATGACCCCCGACTTTGTCTGGACACTGCTGATTGGCCCTGTGTTGATCACATGCCCCCTCCCCCCAAAAAAAACACGCTCTAGCAATACAGACCAAGCTGAGCATGATGGATTGGGGACAGTAAAAGATGGGGAGGATCAGAAGAGACAGTATCAAACAGCCTTTTTACACAATGCAGAGGATTAACCATTAGGTTCCACAGGGATTATAACAAGCATGATTTACTGCATACAGAGACGGTTGTGGGTTTAGTAACACTTTAAGTGGCACTTCATCTAAAGTCCCAATGGGCAAAACTCTGTATTTGTATGTACAATGAGGATGGAGGTGCCTTGCAGGGTACTACCAACCAAATTCTGTTTCGAAAACGAAAGGAGGGTTTACTTCCACTTTAAAACTGGGATATAACGTGTTTATATCTTTTTGCATTTGATATTGCCATTGAGTGTTTTTTTGTTTAACAATTTTTATTGAAATTTTTGTTTCTGCATACATACAACCAACCAAAACGAAAATGTAACAAAATAAAAAATTGGTGGTGCATAATACACTAACTGACATTTCACATGCAATTACATTGCACATACATGTAGACATCCAACCCTACATTAGCATAGTCTTACACACACAATCGAATATGGACTGCTCAGAGATTATATGTATAGGGTTGTATACTATCATAGGTTATTTAACATCACGACTGTCACACCATGACCTTCATGCTTCCAGAATCTCTACCTGCACTGGCTAAAATGTCCCATCTCAGTTCTCATGTTTAAGCAACCATCTTTTGAATGTATTAAGCAACATATTTCTACCTAGCTGCTTGGTTAGTATTTGAGAGATTAGCTAGTACACATCGATATAGACCAAAATTATTTGCATCACACCAGAGTTATCCACTTTGCAGCAACCTGAATGAGACCAGTGATAATTGAGCCAGACCAGGAGCTTCTAGGCATGGTCCCCACACAGTTTGTAAAATGTATGCGGCATGCCCCCTATTCCGGTAGACCTGTTGTTCTTTCATAAGGGTATCATTTAACGGAGAACGCCATTCCTTAAATAATGGAGGGCTGGGTGACAACCATTTCATGGCAATAAGTTTTGCGCTATAAACAACAATTACTAGGTACTATTGTTTCAGGTAAAAACAGTTCCTCATACAAACAGCCTAATAGGGATATCTTAGGGTCCAGATAAACATGCGTAAGAAAAGCACCGATAATTGTACGCACAACCTCACGCCAATACCTAACCAGTTTGGGACACTGCCACAGCATATGAAGTAAATCTGCAGAAGATTGCTGACAACACGTGCACTCCGAAGTGTCTCTCCTACCCCATTTAAACAGCTTTAACTAGGTCCTATATGTCCTGTGAATGATAAACAGCTGGATCAGGCATTGTGCAGATGAGTGACACAGAGGGTACATTTTCCAGAATAGTTTGCCAATCATCATCCGATACAACTCCTATATCCTTCTCCCACCCTCTCCTACCTGGCCAATCAGGTACATCCTGAAGACTGGACATTAGTTGGCCATATAAAGAGGTTATAAAAGCCTCTTTTCTCAGGTGCCCCTGTTAGAGAGGTTAAAAGTGGCATAGGACCTACATCTAAATTAACACATTTAATCTGAGCCTGCAATGCATGGCATAGTTGAAGGTATTTAAAGAAGTCCTGGCGGGGGATTTGAAAGGCCTCCTGCAGTCCCCTAAATGATTTCTGTACGGTTTGAGAGTAAATTTGTGCTATACAATTAAGCCCTCGAGTGCGCCAGCGTTCAAACCCCTCCAGTTTAGACAACTCTTCATAATGTCTATTCCCCCAAAGCGGTGCATACTCAGAGACCCCTTCATATTTCAATGTGCTTCATTTCCTGCCATACTTTATTCATTAGTGTCAGGGTTGGGTCATACTGGGAGTAGGCAAAAGCCCCTGATTTTAACTGGGCCAAAAGGTGATAGCAGGGATTAGGACTTCGTAGGAGGGCCTGTATAGAATCTTCCCAATTCATCACTCCCCAGCCAGCAAAGTGCTGCAATTGGGAAGCCATGAAATACATTCTTAGCTGAGGAACCACTAGGCCACCCCCATCTTTAGTCAACTGAAGAGTGGGAAATTTGATTCTAGGGTTTTTACCTTTCCATAGCAATATGCGAAACAGCGCATCTGTTTAAAACATTTTAGGGATATCCAGATGGGCGGGTTGTGGAGGACGTACAATTATTGAGGGGCCCCAATATTTTTTTATGCGGTTTGCACGGCCTACAACCGATGAGGGCAGTTTTGTCCAGATGGTCCTCTTAAGCTTAAATTTATGTAGAATGGGGGCCAGATTGTATCGCAGGTAGTCTTCCACCATTGAGTGATTTTAAACCAGTAAAATTGATTTTTTTATACATTATCTGGTATATGCCGCTTAGTCTTTTAAGGTAACCGTTTTTGGAGGGTGGAAATCTCATCCACCCACTGCAATTTCTTCTTTTTGACAGTTTGTTGTTGAACCTGGAGGCCAGGCGGTCCACATACAGCGTTTCCCACCTGCAGCACAGGTCCTAGAAAATCTTTAGGTGTAGTGACCACTCTCCAGGTTCAAGGAGCTCCTGGCTGAGAAATTCTGTTAATTGTCTACACCAACAATTCACACATCTGACAAGGCTAGACGGTGAAGTTCTGCCCATTACAGGATCCAATTTATCTCTTTGCCACAGAGAGACATCCGATTCCTTCCAGATGAATGATGTACACCACCACCATGGCATTGTCTGGGCTTCAGTTAGGATGACCATCCAATAGAAAGGTAATGTAGATGTTGACTGGGAGACAAAACCCTTCAAATGACAAAGACTACCCTGCACCAGCGGAGTGTCCAGTACCCCCTCTCAAACCTGAAAGGCTGGCATACATCATGAGGATCCTCCAAAAGAGACTGACAGCCAAGAACTGTTAGCAGGTTAAGAGCTGAGGGCACCTGTTACAGTGAATAAAATAAACAAGGTACTTCTCAGGGCTCAACCCAACCAGCCTACTCACAAAGGCCTTGTCTACCCTTGCAGCTAGATGGAGCTAAAACAGGTAGTTGATCAGCATTCTTACTGCTGTTCATCCCTGAGGTAAAATGGCCATCCAGGAGGCAACATTTCACCTTCAAGACACTTATCAAATACTTATGAAAGGTGATCCACCATGAATTGCTTTTCAGAGGTGCAGCAATGACAGAAGCAAGTTTAAATGAGACCTTAGCAAGCCTTCAGAGATCAGGCAAGCACTTTAGTAACGCCAATGGATCTGGAAGCGCTCCATAGCCAATTCTTACCAGAACGGAGTCTGGAAAACACCCTATGTAGAGACCAGTGGCCAAAAGTCACTTTCAAGATATCCTGCAATGTCCAATGGGACGAGACAGGGCTGCCCTATTTCTCCATTAATTTTTGTGTTAACTCTAAAACCCTTTCTCTGCAAAGTCAAATCAGATCCTTTGATCAGTGGAATACAAGTCTCAAACATGGAGCATAAAATCGCTGCGTAAGCAGATGATCTTTTATTTTTTTCTCACTGACTCAGAGGCTTCACTACCTCATTTATTTCAATGTTTTAGTATAAGTGTCAGTATAAATGTCAGTATAAGGATCTTTATAATTTTTCTATAAATAATGTTAAAAGTGAAGCGATGAGTATTCTTCTCCCTTCGAGCGTATCGTAAAGTTACAAGGCCTCTATCGGTTTAAATGGGTTCAGTCTTTTTTGAAATATCTGGGGGTTAAATTACCCCCGGATACTGCCTCATATATATGAGATACATATGAGATATATGTCCATTATTATCTAAAATAGGATCACATCTCCAACTTTGGCAAACACTTACCCTTATGTGGTTTGGGAGGTGTAACGCATTTAATATGACATTGCTCCCACAGATTTTCTCTCTAATGCAAGCGATATCTATTAAACTACCCCAATCCTTTTTTAGTTCGTGTAGGACATTGTTAATTAAATTTCTTTGGAGCAATAAAGTTGTTAGACTCCGTTACTCACTGTTAGTGCTGCCTAAATCCCAGGGGGAATCGGTCTACCTGACTTGATCTCATATTATTGAGCTTTACACTTGTCTAGAGTGGTGTCATGGTGTACTTCCTCACAGACCAAACCCTGGGTACAAGTAGAACAACAAGCCTCACCGATCGTGTTGTCTGTGCTTCCCTGGGTTGCCCATAAATATTATCGGGGATTCAAGAGTCACCCTACAATTGGGGCTACAATTGCAGTCCTTATTCAAACACTCTCAACAAAGGGCTTTTCTCCCAATCCATCACCTTTAACACCAGTGTTTCAGAACCCAAACTTCACGCCTGGGCCTGACAGTAAACAGCTTCGGGGCTTGATAGGACTTGGCATAACCAGACGTATGCACTTCGCTACCTCGCAGGGATGGATGTCTATGCAAGATCTATCCACCCTTTCACAGCCCCTCCTGAGCTCCTGGTCAACCTTTCAATTGGCACATTTAAGGTCTATACCAGATGTGGAACTTCATGTTAGGCCACTGACACCCTTTGAGCATCTATATGTGGCGGGGGGAATATGTACCACATTCGCTGTCATTTTTCTATAAACTGATCATTGAGCCTCCAGAAGGCCACGTCCCCTCGTGTATATACGCCGCTGGAAGGAGGTGGAGAACTGGATCAAACAATTGACATCAGTTGACCTTGGTTCTGACCCTTTGGGATATTTTCTACCCCTAAAAGCGATCCCCCCCCATAAATATAAAAAGTCATTGGAAGCACATATGCTGAATGCTGCCCGGGCGTGTATCCCAGACCTATGGAAATCTACTACTACACCACCAGTGCAACATTGGTTCTGCAGAATAGATGAAATTAGGACAATGGAAAACATGACAGCCTTATTCCATGGTAGAGAGGAGGAATGTAGGAAAACCTGGCGGCCATGGATGACCTTGTACACCGCAGTATGCTGATTGCTTTTCTGTTTAAGTCACCAAGTAAGATGAGGTGGTCTGGGGGGGGGGGGGGGGCGCAGAGGCTGAGAAGTCCTTAAGATGTTATATTTTATTTGTTTTTCCCTTTTTTTTATTTATTCCCCTGCCGTGGCCTACAGGGGATGGGGTCAGGGGGAGGTCTATTTTATTTTAAAGTAGAGAAGGGAAGGTATAATAAAGGAAGAATTTAATGTAGCGATATGGAAAGCGTGCAATCCAGGTTAATGATTGTAGCAAAAAAAACAAAAAAACCCACCAAGATCTACAAGAACTAGAACTTGTATTTTTGGTACAGATTGTTCTTGTTATAAAATGCTCTTGACATGTATACATTTAACACTTTGTTACAATAGTTATGTAGTTAACAATGCTTCCTATGTTGCAAAAACAAAGTAAAGAATGTATAATTTTGTTAGTTAAAAAAATCCTAGCAACACTTACACACACCTCCGTTTAGACTCGCCTCTACGAAGACACGAATAGTCTTCACACACAGCTCAAAGTTTTCTGGTGTAACATGTGCAGCATCCCGGACAATGAAAGAAAGAGACTCCACGCTCTTCATGAGAGATTTTGTATCATGTGGACCAAAATCCAAACCAATTACTAAACTGTACTGGTTTACTGGAGTGCTGGCACCAGGCTTGGTCACTGCTGCAGACACTTTAGAAGAGTCCACATCCTCCTTTCCAACCTGTGTGGAGAAGACAAACCATTTATATACTAAAAAGTGCAAAATGAAGCTTCATTGCTGTGTTGTAAATTGCAACATGACTTGCTTCACACTTTTACATCCCAGGTAGTTGAAAGTAGCTAATTTGAATGAAAAGTATATCCTGAACTTCATAAATGTATCCAACTAGAATTGAGTTGTATCATAGAGGATCTTCATTATTAGCTTATTTTGATTCATTTCCATCCCTCTATTTTGCCATCTCCTAGCAGCTGCAGGCTATAGTTTATTTATAGTTTATCCCCGCTACCCCCCCCCCCCCCCAAAAAAAATTCCCCTTTCTTCCCTTAAGGAATATCCTTGATTCTTACCCCACCCCCCATGAAAACTACAATGGAGTCTTTCGTGGTGGAGTGCTGGGAGGTGACTCAGCCAAGGGAGAGAGTCTTAAATTTAGGTTTCAGGGGTTACTACTGTACCCAGGGCTGCCGATAGGGGGTATCCCTGGTCTTTTTGTAAGAGGCCCAGGCACACAGTAGGGCCCGGACAGCAGGGGGAATCTGTGCGGTAGGGCAGTGGGACAAATACAGAACGATGCCTTGTGCAGCTTTCTACAGGAGCTCTTTAGCTGCTGCAGGGAGAGACACAGACACAGGGCATCCCCTCCCGTGTGCCCAGGCCTCACTCCTGCAGCTGTTTAAACCCCTGATCTCTTACCAAAGCCCCCCCAACAAAGTAAAAAAAAAGAACAATTTAAAATAAATGTAAAAAAAATTAAAATTATGAATTTATTTTTTTTAAATTGTGAAAAAATTAATAATTTTAAGACTGTACAAAAAAAAATTAAAAAATTAAGGGCTCATTCATTTGGGATCTCTGAGCCATACAGTGTGAATAAGCAGTTTGTGCAGCAGCTCCTAATTTGAGAAGTGTGCAGGTGTGGGTAAGTGGCCCTGAACACACACTGTGTTCGGGGTCTTACACCTGCAACCCACACGCCTGTCAAATTAGGACCTGTGGCTAGGTTCATATAGCTGCTGCATCCCCATAGCATAGGCAACCTGCGCACAGCTCCAGCTAAAAAATAAACAAAAAAAACACTGATCCACACTGCACAGGTCACATTGCCCATGTGAATGAGCCCCAAGACCACATTTGCACACAAATCTTTATTAACTCAATACAGTTTTATCTTTTAGATTTAGCAGGAATTTTGTAAGTCATGTTAGGTTTGTGTCAGCTAATAATGATTTTCGTGTATTTTTTGTATATTTTTTGGGCCCCGTTGGGTAGGCTGTATGGAGCCCTGTGATTTCTAACAGAAGCCCTTACTGTGCTTACTTGATAAATTCCATATTCCCTTATGGATTTTCTATGAATAGTTGCTGGACTATAGGTCTTTTTATTTTATGATGTGATTATCGATGTGTTTATTTGTTGTAGATGTAATTTATAATGAAATGTATACATGGATTCTTAATTATATTCTCTGGGTCTCTCCTTGAGAGTTGCTCATAACATATTACTTTTAATTAAAAAAAAAAAAAAAAGTATCAAGACACAAAGCTGCTGAAAGCACAGCTTCACCCAAAAACGTAATTATATATTTTTTAATTGTTGCGACAGGGGCCGTTCTCCCATGATTTCAGTGCAGCTGTGTCAGCACCTGCCAATATGATAGCTGAGCTTCTTGGTTTAACAGATGGTGTGCATTTTCTTAATACTTCTACAGCAGACAATTCACTACATAGCAGGTCACATAGAAATGAAGTGCGTCGTGAATAATTTTTGTAAAGAAAATCCATCTCTGAAGAAATTCATAGGGGACCACTAATAATCTCCATGTGGATGTGGTTTATTGGAGTCTATGCAGTCCTTGAGGAGATTGCGGTCTTTATTACCTAGAGCAGTGGTTCTCAACTGTTCCCAGTACTGTGATCCCTTGATAACATTTCCAAAGTTGTGGGGACCCCTAACAGAATTTTTTTTTTCGTAGCGTGGGTTTTCAGCACCCAACGCAAGACAAGTAATTTGCACCCCTAACCCACGGACAATTAGCGCTCCACTTCCTTCCACTCGTACAGTATAAAAAAAAACCCTTATGGTAAATTTTAGGATGTACCACTCTCTTTGCCTTTTATCTCTCTCTAATTTCCTGTTTTTTCCCCCATCCCTCTCTCTAGCCGTCTTTCTTGTTCTTTCTCTTCCTTTTTTCCTCCCCCTCTTTTCCTCTCCCTTCCATGTATTCTCTATTTTTATTCCTTCTCTTACTCCTTGGTGGGAGGGTGGGGGGAATGGCAGTGCTGGCGGGGAGTTGGGATGAGTGGCAGTGCTGGTGGGGGGAGGGATCAGTGGCAGTGCTGGTGGGGGGAGGGATCAGCCAACTTAGGTGCTCTTGATCAAGGTCATCTGCTGATCCGAGAAATGTAGTGCGGACATTTAATGGAAACTATAATCACAGGTAGTGTTACTCACTGTGTCTCCGACTTTGTGGTGTCTTGCAGCAGTGACACCTATGCCAAAATCAGGAGATAGGGTCTCCTCCAGCCCCTCCCACTTCACAATCCTCACCAATCAGCTGGCCTCTAGTCTCTGCCCCCCAGCCATGCTGTGAACTGAATGGACGGCTTCGAAATGACTGGGAGAGCGGTGCGGGCTTCAGAAACAGCCCAGGATTTGGTGACCCCTGGCAGATCGTTATACGACCGCCAAGGGGGTCCCGACCCTCAGGTTGAGAACCACTGACCTAGAGTGATTGAAGTTTCAAAATTGTATGGTTGTCACTGGGACAGAGAATAATGGAGATTCCAAAATGCTATGGTTATCGCTGTAACAGGAGTTTAGAGAATATCTATCCTAGTCACATACAGTGGGGACTGAAAGTATTCAGACCCCCTTAAATTTTTCAATCTTTTTATATTGCAGCCATTTGCTAAAATCATTTAAGTTCATTTTTTTTCCTCATTAATGTACACACAGCACCCCATATTGACAGAAAAATACAGAATTGTTGACATTTTTGCAGATTTATTAAAAAGAAAAACTGAAATATCACATGGTCCTAAGTATTCAGACCCTTTACTCAGTATTTAGTAGAAGAACCCTTTTGATTTAATACAGCCATGGGTCTTTTTGGGAAAGATGCAACACGTTTTTCACACCTGGATTTGGGGATCCTCTGCCATTCCTCCTTGCAGATCTTCTCCAGTCCTGTCAGGTTGGGTGGTAAACGTTGGTGGACAGCCATTTTTAGGTCTCTCCAGAGATGTTCAATTGGGTTTAAGCCACTCCATTATTTTAGCTGTGCTTAGGGTCATCGTCTTGTTGGAAGGTAAACCTTCGGCCCAGTCTGAGGTCCTGAGCACTCTGGAGAAGGTTTTCGTCCAGGATATCCCTGCACTTGGCCGCATTCATCTTTCCCTCGATTGCAACCAGTCATCCTGTCCCTGCAGCTGAAAAACACCCCCACAGCATGATGCTGCCACCAACATGCTTCACTGTTGGGACCTGTATTGGACAGGTGATGAGCAGTGCCTGTTTTTCTCCACACATACCGCTTAGAATTAAGGCCAAAAAGTTCTATCTTGGTCTCATCAGACCAAAGAATCTTATTTCTCACCATCTTGGAGTCCTTCAGGTGTTTTTTTCAGCAAACTCCATGCGGGCTTTTATGTGTCTTGCACTGAGGAGAGGCTTCCGTCGGGCCACTTTGCCATCAAGCGCCGACTGGTGGAGGGCTGCAGTGATGGTTGACTTTCTACAACTTTCTCCCATCTCCCGACTGCATCTCTGGAGCTCAGCCAGTGTGATCTTTGGATTCTTCTTTTCCTCTCTCACCAAGGCTCATCTCCCCTGATAGCTCAGTTTGGCCGGATGGCCAGCTCTAGGAAGGGTTCTGGTCGTCCCAAACGTCTTCCATTTAAGGATTATGGAGGCCACTGTGCTCTTAGGAACCTTAAGTGCAGCAGAAATTTTTTTGTAACCTTGGCCAGATCTGTGCCTTGCCACAATTCTGTCTCTGAGCTCTTAAGGCAGTTCCTTTAACCTCATAATTCTCATTTGCTCTGACATGCACTGTGAGCTGTAAGGTCTTATATAGACAGGTGTGTGGCTTTCCTAATCAAGTCCAGTCAGTATAATCAAACACAGCTGGACTCAAATGAAGGTGTAGAACCATCTCAAGGATGATCAGAAGAAATGGACAGCACCTGAGTTAAATATATGAGTGTCACAGCAAAGGGTCTGAATACTTAGGACCATGTGATATTTCAGTTTTTATTTTTTAATAAATCTGCAAAAATGTCAACAATTCTGTGTTTTTCTGTCAATATGGGGTGCTGTGTGTACACTAACGAGGAAAAAAAATGAACTTAAATGATTTTAGCAAATGGCTGCAATATAACAGAGTGAAAAATGTAAGGGGGTCTGAATACTTTCCGTCCCCACTGTAGGTCTAGGAGGAGATTTACACTCACTTTCTGTTGTATCTGTGAGTACTTTAATTTTCTGTAAACCTAGTAAGCAGCGAAAATCCAGTAAAACACAAAAGCAACAATCTACTTGTTTGTTGATGGTTTTAAGAGATAGATGGATGGAGGTGCCATCTTTTTTGCCTACTTTTTAAAAAAATTACTTAGCTTTTTTTTCTATCCTCTGTCAATCTTTTTATTCAAGACTTGTAAAATTTCTATTACAGAGGACACCCCTTTTTGACTCTACATACAATCTAACAATGGAAGTCACATCTTCATAATCTTATCTGTACAGTTTTAAAGTGATATTGTTAATCCTGCGAGATTTATGGATTTAAGATACTCAGTTTGCTAACAAGGATGGTAATAATGCTAATATGATGACTTCTGGCTTTCTACTACATGATGCTTATTGTTGGTATGTCTTTGATACTCTACTCCATTGCAAGATACTCTTACCATGAACCGAGATCCGCTGTAACCCACTGTACATGTATTTTTCTTGAAAAAAAACAAAAAAGGAGGAGAACAGATAAAGGTCCCTTACCACTAGCCAACCACTATTCACCATATCCACATCAGTAACAGATCGGTGCATCTTTGATTGCTTGCTATGTTCTGTGTATACCTCAGAGTCTGAGGTGTACCCACGATCCAGACTTACATCAGTTGAGTGGTATGAAGACAATTCACTGTCTGACTGTGCACCTGACAAAAGAGATAAAAAGTTAAAAAAAAAAACTAAAAAAAAAATCCACAGAAATATCACATCCAAAACATGAGAAAATTAACTGCGATGGACAAACTACGTTAGGTAAAGAAAAGAATCACATTTTGTTGCTTTGCAGCCTGCAATGAAGACAAAACACTGTTTTTGTTTTATCCAGCTGTATTTATTCAGTGCAACTTATAACATTCAAGTGAAAGCTATAACACCAACATGTCAGAAAAAAAAAAAACTAAAAAAAAACTAAAAAAAAACTAAAAATAAAAATAAAATAAAAATAAAATAAAAAACACAGAGTCACCGAGTTGGAAAAAGGATCACCCCACCCCCCTTCTAAAAATTACTTGTTACCTCAATCAGGTGTAGCTAATCACCTTCTCAATGGCACACAAAGCCATTTGACTTTCAAACATGGTAATTTTGATTAGCTCAGCACTTAGCTGGTCTTTCTTTCCTCTGTCATTCTTTTTATTCAAGACTTGGTTGTACAATTTTTATTACAGAAATAAAATTGAGCTTTCCTGGAGCATTTCAGTCCCTGGTAGTGCAATTGAAGCAAACAATCATCTATGGCTGGCAAGGCACTGTCAAAAAGATCTCCGGGAATAAAGTTGTGGACAGGCACAAGTCAGGAGATGGATCCAAAAAAAGGTCAAAGGCTTTATAAAAGTCTAGAAGCACAGTGAAGTCTATTATTAACAAGTGGAAGGTATTTAGTACAACACCGACACTGCTTGGATCAGGACATCACTCTAAACTGGATGAAAGAGCCAGGAGAAAACTGATTACAGAGGCTACCAAGATGCCTACAGCTACTCTGAAGCAGCTGCAGGAATTTATGAGAGTAGTCATTACATGCATTAGACAATATCACAAATTCTCCACAAATGTGGCTTGTATGGGAGGGTTGCAAGAAAAACTCAGCAAGAAGGGTCACATGTAGTCACGACTGAGCTTTGTTAAAGCGTACCTTGAAGATTCTGGTTAGACATGGAAAAAGGTGTTATGATTAGATGAGACTAAAATGTAATTATTTGGCCTCAACACCACACCATATTTCTGGCGGAAATCCAATACAGCTTGCCATCCAAATAACACCATTCCGACAGTAAAGCATGGAGGTGGTAATATCCTGGTTTGGAGGTGTTTCTCTGCAGCAAGGACTGGAGCACTTGTCAGGATAGAGGAAAAATGGATGGGGCAAAAGACCGTCAAAGCCTTGAGAAAATCTGCTGCCCTCTGCCAGAGTGGTCAATGGGAAGTAGGTTTACCTTCCAACTCGACAAAGACCCAAAGCACACAGCAAAAATGACCACACAGTGGTTGAAGGAGAAAAAGGTGAATGTCCGTGCATGGCCTAGTCAGAGCCCAGACTTAAAACCCAATGAAAATCTGTGGAATGACTTGAAGTTTGCAGTCCACAAATGGTCACCATCACATTTAACTGAACTTGAGCAGTTCTGCAAAGAAGAGTGGGCAAATATTGCAAAATCTAGATATAAAAAGTTAGTAGAGACATATCCCAACAGACTAAAGGCTGTAACTAAAGCAAAAGGTGGTTCAACAAAATACTGACATAAGGGGATGAGATCCTTTTTCCAATTCTGTCATTCGGTTTTTGAATTTTTTTTTTACTGACATGTTGGTGTTATATTTTTTACTTGGATGTTAAAAGTTGCAGCTGGATAAAACAAAAAAAGTGTCTTCATTTCAGGCTTCAAAACAAAATGTTATTATTTTAAAGGGGGGGAGGGTGGGGGTGATTCTTTTCTATACCCACTGTATGCACCAGGCATATTCCTGGTAAACTGGTAGGCAATACTCTTGGAAATATGCGTCCAAGCCAAGTATACAGAAGAAAAACATACAAAAATTAATTTATCAAAAACTAGGCCACGATCTCTAACTGTTACTGGAAATAAATGGTCACTGAAAAACAAAAGCAAACAATCAGTTTGGCAAAAATTCTGGAATGCTAACTTGGCCTTTCTGCTCACAGTGTATATGCAGTCACATAAAATCCCTGAGTTTAGTTCTTTATGTCGCTGTAAATATATCTCATCCAGAGAGGTTTGAGAGGCCCATCTAGTTCAAAACACTTTCACAAAACAAAATCACAAATAGTAGGCAGGTCTTGTTGGTCTAGAACAGGGGTCTTCAAACTATGGCTCTCCAGCTGTTCAGGAACTACAATTCCCATCATACCTGTGAACATCAGAGTTTTACAATGCCTCATGGGACATGTAGTTCCGCAACAGCTGGAGGGCCGTGGTTTGAAAAATCCCTGGTCCAAGATAATCCAAATGTAAATTTAAAGCAGCGTTTATTACAGTCAGAATGTATCCCTGTTAAAAGCCACAGTTTATTATGTTGTTGGTCATCTAATCCCCTATGTTTTGAGATGACAAACACTTACCGACATCCAGGTAAGGTATGTTAAATTTACTGTACTTTAACCAGACACCCCCTTTACCTATTAGAAATACACCTAATATAATTCTACTGGTACAGGTGACTAAGGACCAAAGATTTTATTGGAATACGCCGTTAAAATTTTAGATTTGATATAAGTTTTAACAAAATTCATCAAATTATGAAAAAATTCTGTTTGTCGATTTCACCAAGTCACAGAATACATATAATGTATTAACCACGTGTGTACTAGCCTGTAATACCCCTTATTCACAAAGCCATTTTTCAGTTTTCTGTGCTGTGCTTGTTGGACTGACAGTCATTTGGTCATGCAACACTCTACCCAAATACATTTTATAGCTTTTTTTTTTTTTGTTAAGACAGAGTGGTATTTAATAGGTGCGATTTTACTTTTTAATATAAAAAGAAAAAAGGCAGGATATTTTGGGAAAAACTATTACCCTTACTTTCTGTGAAAAATAAAAAAAGCCAAGTACAACCCCCTTTCCACCACCAAATTGACCCCTTTTAGAAAGTAAGACACCCTAAAATCTCTTTTTGACAGAATTCTGTGGAAATAAACATGATCGGGCTTTAAAAAACAAAAAAACAAAAAAAAAAACAACAGAACTTGGAAATGGTGCACTAACACAATAATATACAAGCAATACACAGAGGGATCAGGAGAGTGTTTTAAATTGCAATCCATAGCATATTTACTTGCAATCCTATATCCTGTTACCCGTTTCTTATATTTAAGATTTCATATTTCAAATGTAAAATCAACAACTGGGTTTGCATATTAAATCTACATGTAACCACAATCAGCTACTTTAATGCGGATACTTGAAGTGCACACCAACAGATGGCACCAATAACCCATATTATTAGATGTACTTACAAATACGTCAATAAATGAGATCTACAAAATGTAAGGCTGTCATCCTCATCCATGCTCCATAATTTACAAAAGCTGAAATAAGAATGCAACTGGTGAATTTAAATCCAGACCTACACTATTCTTCTGAGTCAGTGATTTACTATAAGTAGTAAAGCGAGGATAAGGCCCCTTTCACACTTGCGGCACTTGTCCTGCGACTTGGGACTGCAAAGTCGCATGACAAGTCATACCCCATTATTTCCAATTAGTACTATTCATATCTGTGTGACTTCAAAAGTAGTCCCTGTAATACTGTGGTCCGACTGATGCGAGTTGAGGTCCATAGACAAGTTTACACAGGCATTCCCTTAAATTGCGGCAAAATCGCTGCCGTGAAATCACAGTGAAGTCGCGGAAGTGTGAAAGGGGCCCAAGGATGACAGCTTCAAGGCCTGCATCTTTACAATCAAAAAGTTGCCAGCTACAGTGCCTATATTTCTATCCATGTAGTCTTCAACATATGGCTCTATGAACGCAACATATTTAGTGACACTATTTAACCTCATGTGTGATTTTCACAATGAGGAGATTGCAGTTATATTTTGTTCTAAGATGAAAATATAACCCAAAAAGTAAAATCCCAGTAAAATCAGTTCGTATATGCAGTAAAGCATGCTCGTTATGCCCACTGTGGAATCTAATGGGTCAATCCTGTGCATTGTGTAAAAAGGCAGTTTGAGCCTGTCTTCTCTGATCCTCCCCTTCTTTTACTGTCCCCAATCCATCTCCGGATAGAACAGTGCCTTGGAGGCACTCTGCACATTCTCAGTTTGGTGTATATTGCTAGAGGTTTTTTTTTTGGGGGGGGGGGGGGGGGGGTGCATGTGATCAGCACAGGGCCAAATCAGTACTGTTTAGTACAGAAGTCAGTGGGGGTAATGCAGCCTCATTAGGACAGTCAGAGAACAAGGAAAACTCCTCCTTCAAGCTTTAACCAGTGCTCGTCCAGACACTGACAGAGGTCACAAGACTGCTACTGCTAAGATATTTAGCAGTTTATATTTTCTAAAATAACTGCACTTCAATGTTCGGTGTACTCTGCAAGACCAGATATAGTGCATGCTGAACTGAGCGATCAAAGAGCACTAATCGTTTAGCTCTCCCCTCCGCTTTGAGCAGAGAGCTGATGACTGTCAGTCTGTGGCTCTCTGCTCAACCCCTCCAGTGCTCACTAAAGCGCCGGGGAGGATAGGGAGCAGCTGGCTCAGTCTCCCAGCGGCACAGCTGAGAGGCTGAGCCAGATGCTGGTCCAGGCATCTGGGTGGATCCTGACTGTAAAGTTGGGATCTTTCCCCAGCCTAGACTGGCTGAGTGATGTCAGCCGACAGCAGGCTTTCGCCCACACTTCTTCTTCAAGTAGTAAGGCAATGTCAGATAGTATATTTTTTCTCAGCTTGACACAAAGTGGTTGTTATAGTAAAAGGTTTTTCTTACCTTTATGCATTCTCTGCATTAAGGTAAAAACGGTTTCAAAAGGTACCTCCCTCAGTCTCCATCTTAACACTTACCTAAGTATTCTCAGTGCTGTCCCATCTGCAGCAGCTCTTTTCCCCTCTCTAACAAGCTTAACTGAGACCAGAGGGAGCGGGCCCCAGCAGCACTGTGTGCATCTATATACGCACACAGCCCAGCTCAGGTTCAAGCCCACGCGAGTGCCTCCATAGCAAGCGGCCTGCTATGGGGGCACTCGGAGAAGAGAAGCAGCCAAGAGTGTAGGTAAGTATAAAAAGCCTTTATAACCACTTTAAATAAGCTGGTAATCTATATTAAAATATGCTGTTTAGTAGTGGTAGCCTCAAAAACCCAAGTGATTTGATGACACATAGTTGCCTTTTGAGATTACACCTCAGAGCTCACTGTACTCTCATAAAGCACAAAGAAAAATGTAAAAACATTGCTCTTTAACCACTTGCCGACCAGCCGCTGTCATTATACTACGGCAGGTGGGCACGATCCCGCAAGCCGTTGTACGTCGGCCCCTTTAAGTGGGATAGCAGGCGCGCGCCGCTGCACTCGGGGGGTGCCGATGCTAGTGACCAGCGGTCACGAGCGGCAGAACAGGGACGTGTGTGTTTGCACACACAAATGCCTGTTCTGAGAGGAGATGCAGATCGTGCGTTCCTAATAGCTAGGAACCACCATCTGTCATCTCCTATAGGCAGTCCCTTCCCCCTACAGTTAGAACACACAGTCAGGGAACACAGGTAACCCCTTGATCGCCCCCTAGTGTTAACCCCTTCCCTGCCAGTGACATTTATACAGTAAATCAGTGCATTTTTATATCACTGATCTCTGTATAATTGTCAACCGTCCCAAAAATGTGTCAAAAGTGTCCGCCATAATGTCACAGTCGCGATAAAAATCGCAGATCGCCGCCATTACTAGTAAAAAAAAAAAATTAAAAAAAAAGCCATAAATCTATCCCATAATTTGTAGACGCTATAATTTTTGCACAAACCAATCAATATATGCTTAATTGCGATTTTTATTACCAAAAATATGTAGAAGAATACATATCGACCTAAACTGAGAAAAAAAAATTGCTTCTTTTTAAAAAAAAAAAAATTGGGGATATTTATTATAGCAAAAAGTACAAAATAGTGTTTTTTTCAAAATTGTTGCCTTTTTTTTGTTTATATCGCCAAAAATAAAAACCACAGAGATGATCAAATACCACCAAAAGAAAGCTCTATTTGTGGGGAAAAAAGGACGTCAATTTTGTTTGGGTACAGCGTGGCACGACCGCCCAATTGTCAGTTAAAGCAAGGCAGTGCCGTATCACAAAAAGTGCTCTGGTCATTGAGCAGCCAAATCTTCCGGGGCTGAAGTGGTTAAATTAGTTTATGGCCTATAAAAGATAATGACCTGAAAAAGAAACCTACATAGTGCAGGGCTCCTAAAAATAGATGTTTGTTGGAAAAGTATATATACACATACATACACACACACATTTATATATATTTATATTATATATACATACACACACACTGTAAATTTATTCCTATAAGCTCTTAGCCACATCACTATCTAGGATATAAAATATCCAGTGGGCCCATTTCAGGTAGTTAATATGCAGAGCAGATCCTGTTTAATTTCACTAATGTACTTAAACAAGATATTTGTTTTCCTCATCTGTCCTTCGTTGTAATCTGGCACAGCATAAAACAGCTGCTTATCTCTGAAAGGCATAGGATTTCATTAGTGCACATTCTCCATGTACCTGTGTCATTATCGCTCCTGGTTGTCACCTGCAGGGCAGGTGGAGGCTTCACCCCTGCACCAATGCACTCCAGCAGGCAAAACAGTGTGTACCAATCATTGCTAGAATGGATATTGGCAGCATTGGTCTTTAACAGTTCATGAAGGCCGAAAGCAACTTGGCGGCTTACTCGGGAAAGGACACTTGGCTTCATCATTAGCAGAATGCGGAGGGAAAGAAGAACCTGTGGAAATAAGCAGAATGTGTGTAAAATTTGTAAAGATATCCGGTACTTTTTTTTTTTAAGAACATTTGAGTAAATGTCACCTTTACAAAACATACAAAGACAAGCTAGATGCAGAATCTCATACACAGCATGCATCTTCAGGCCTGCTTAAACATGGTATACCATGTTCTGGCATGGGGGGGGCCATCAGGACTAACAGACTAACAAAGCGAGTTCAACAACCAGATACATGCTAAATGAATTTAAATGTAGAGTAAAGTAAAGTACTATTTCACAGCAGACGTGTGCATACTAAGCAGGTTTGCTGAAAACATTTCATCTGGTTGCAGTTTCTATGGTCTCCTGGGCACTCAGTTTTGACTCATTTGTGTAAAGGGCCTTAAGCAGGCCATACATGGTCGAATTTCGAACGAATTTTCTTTTCAAAATCAGAAAGTTCTTTTTTTTGTGATCCGATGATGCCACCATTGATTTTCGAAATCTCGCACGATTCTCCCATCATTGATTAGAAAATCGTTTGTTTTTGAAAAAATTTCCAACATGTCCGATTCCTCAAATTTGACTGCCGCACGAAAATCGTCCGTTGTTGCAGCCTACTAATTGTGCGAAATTCGTACGAAAATTCTTTGATACGATTTTCGAAAGAAAATTCTTTCGAAATTCGAACCGTGTATGGCCAGCATTAGTTCCTGAGGTCTCATGTACAACGCATGTATGCTGGCCTGACCAACTTGTTTTGTGCATATGATCAATCTGAACCTAATTGTATCTGAGCACCAAAAACTGAAAACACTATTTGTTTTAAATATTCAGAGCAAACTTACATATGCATCCATGTCTCTATGCTTTATTTTGTTTAGAAATCACTTTGAAAAACACCCTTCTAGCATTTCTAGCAGCAGGCATCTTGAGTAAGAGCAGATGATGCATGTAGCATTTACTTCCTGGAATCCATCTGCCCTTGGCCCAGGCACGCAGTCAGGAGGGTGTGCTTAGCTTTAAAAACCCTCCTACCTTCCTCCAGACGAAAAAAAAATGCCAATGAAGACTCCTGGCATTTATGACAACTTTGGTCTAGGCCAGAAGCCAACTGAAGAAATGTGAAAAAAGTTTAAAACCAGTAAATATAATACACCTTCCCATCTATTTACTAATGCTAGCAACAGAAGAATTAAAAATAGTTAATGTTAATTCACAGAGAGTTTAGTTCTGCTTTAAATAAAAAAGAATCTCTGGTCTTATACTCCGGTTAAAATTCATGCCATTTTCCCCACAACAACTCAGACTTGCTTCAAAGGTTGTAACTCCACAGGTTCATTCTCACATATTTTCTGGAACTGTGAGAAGGTCACATATATATGGAAGCAATTAGAAAAATTTGCAAAATTTCAGATAGTAGTATAAACTTCGCTCTCCACAATTGTTTCATATTCTCCCCTATCATTGGACTCACCACCCATAATATGAGACTGATCCACACAATATGCGTAGCAATACATTGGTTGATAGCATTCCATTGGAAATCCCCATCAGTCCCCCCCTAACACAATTGAAAACCAGAATAATACTAATCTTATGGACAAAAAAAAATCCACACACTACAGAACACCAATTATTTTTATAATAAAAAATAGGACCCATGGTTTAACCTTTCCAATCTTTTTTTCAACCTTGAATGACATTACTAGTAATATATGTCTGAAGAACATAAGATATTTACTGTGTGTGTATATATATATATATATATATATATATATATATATATATATACACACACATATACACACACACACACACACACACACACACACATACATATACACACATATATACATACACACACAAGCATAGAGTTTATTGTTAAAATGTTAACATACTATAACAAAATATATATATGAACAATTAGATTATATTTTGATCTCTCTTATGTGTAAACTACCTGTATTGTACTTTTTTGATACATGAAAGCTTTTTGTACCACCTTTTGTACCAAATAAAGATAGCTTGTAAACAATTACAGTAAAGTTTGTAAAAAAATAAAATAAAGAATCTCAAGGAGCTGCTACAGGAAAAGGACTACATCATGATTACGTCAGACATTTCTCCTACATTAAGCATTATGCATTAAACTATACAGTGAAGTTATGGGGATCAAAAGCCCTTTCACAACATACTTGTATACAAATACTAATTTACATATTTCATACAGGTTATTCCATTCTGCTATGGCTGAAAAACATCTCTGCTCCTTATGCTATCATTATAATGATTTTGTACACATGAATTACTCAACATTTTTAGAATATGGCATTTTAGATCTGTAAAGACAAAATGATAAAAGTGGCAGTGTAATAAGATACCTGTGCACTGATGTCGTCACGCCTTAAAAGTCGAATAGCAAGTCGTAGCAGTCCAACCACAGCACGTTCAACAAGGAAGCAGAACTCCACTGCATGAGCGCAAAGATGGTAAAAGTGATCGCGCACAACTTGCCACACACAGCCAACACGGTCTCTTTATAGCGGAAAAAAAATAACCAAAAACATAGGAAGCATGTCAGTAAACATATAGATTAAAACAGCATGTCTGTAAAGGCACAAGTATTGTTATATCCTTCCAACTAAAATACATTAGCCCACATCATGCTGGCTATCACATATATGTTCAAGTGAAGATCTGCTGTGTCTTCAACGTTCTCAATCTAGAACTTGCCTGCATGATTTACAAAAAACAAAAAAACAAAAAGACAGTGGGCAGTATTTGGAGGTAAGGAGTTTGGAGGGTATGACAGCAAGGGCAGTATTTGCAGGAGAGGAGTGCTGCAGGGTATGACAGCAAACAGCATGTGCAGGAGAGGAGTGTAGAAGATAGACAGCAAGCACCAC
This sequence comes from Lithobates clamitans, assembly GCA_037952925.1. Classification (NCBI taxonomy): domain Eukaryota; kingdom Metazoa; phylum Chordata; class Amphibia; order Anura; family Ranidae; genus Lithobates; species Lithobates clamitans. The sequence goes on from JBBGZY010000926.1 coordinate 4,099,699, forward strand.
TGGCAGTGAAAAAAAAAAAAAGCAGAGTTTGACAGCAGACAGTGTTTGCAACAGTAGTGTAAAGGGCATACCAAAATGCAGTATGTGCAGGAGATGAGCATGGAGGGTACGACACGCTGAGTTATGCGGAGGAGAGAAGTGCGGAGGGTATGATGGGGGCAATATATGCAGAAGAGGAATGATAGGAGGAAGTATGAGCAGGAGGAGAGTGTGAAGAGTATGACAGGAGGAAGTATGTGCAAGAGTGGAGTAGGCGGGCATTAATAGAACAGTTGTTTATCTTTGACTCAAATGTTGGTTATTGATCTTTCCACTATTGGTCATAGCCATACAGGTAAAAGGACATGAGTGGGGAAGTGCCCCCAATGCATAATGCATTTAGGCATCCGTTAACAAAATTGACTAATAAAAGTAGCAGCATAAGAGTCAAGCTCTTCACACAGCAGGTTTTACAGAGTGTGAACATAGGGCAAAATGAGTGACCAGGAAAAGGCCAGCTAAAATTGAAGCAGGTTATTCTGGAACAGTGAAAGTGTTGGAGAATGTTTCTCCAGGACTGCGGTACATATAACTGCGGTTTATACACAATACATTTAACCTAGTTTTGACAGGTACCCACTCTTACTTCTGCTCAGATCCTAGGCAATTTGATAAGTTCACTTATTCCCCCCCCCCCCCATCCTCGCAGTCTTTTAGAACACGTCAGAGAAGACTGAGGGGCCAATCACTAAGCGCAGCACAGCTCATTCATGCTCAGTGGGCAGCCGTCTGTGAAGCCACACAGCCAGCTGCCCACCGTTATGATGCCGTCGCCAGGAACCTGAAGGCTAGTGATGAACTAGCCCAGGTGAGGACAGTGCTGGAGATAAGTGTGTTTTTATTAAAATGTCAGCAGCTACACAGGATTTGTAGCTGCTGACTTAAAAAAAATTTCCCACAAGAGAAAATAATAGGTTAAGAAACTGGCCACTCATTTTCTGTGGACCCAAAGTGGGCCAATATTTATGGATATCCCTGCCAGTGGAGGTAAGATAAGAAGGTAAACTCTGGTAATAAATTGGAAGGACACACTTGCCAGAGTTTATTATTTTGTTGAATATGCACATATTTCTGTCTGCTCAACAGTCTACTAGTCTTCTGACAGACTACATCAAGGAAAGCCTATTACTGGAACAAATTATATGAATCAGGTACGTGACTACCATTAGAGCCTCCCCAAGAAGCCATGCCATCAGAATGTTCTCAAGAGTAATAAACCAACCATTAATAATCTTAGCCTTGACACAGAAAAGTAAAATATGGAAGAGGCTGGTATGCAAAGCCACTGTTCATTTTGTAAGCTGTACTAGCAACATGGCTGCTATACTTTTTCTGGTGACAATCAACAATGTCTATTTAGAAAATTGTTAAAGAGCTACATTTGCATCTTATGTGTACATTTGTTAGCAGTAAAGCTGTTTGGACATTGAGAGGCAATGCCAGGGGTTTTAGTACCAACACTGACACCAGAGGTACAGGATCTATTTAAATGTAGAAAACTACAATAGACTTCACAGAAAAGAAGAACACATAACAACCCTCATTCCAAAAAAGCTGGAACGTTGCGTAAAATCTACAAAAAAAACAGAATTAAATGATCTGCAAAACTTTATAACTCATTTTATTCACAATAGAAACTATATCAAGTGTTTAAACTGAGAAAATGTATAATTTAAAAAGAAAAAATTGAGATTGCTGAAAACACCACATTTCAAAAAAGTTGGGACAGGGCAACAAAAAGCTGGCAAAGTGGTACTAACAAGGGAGAGCTGGAAGAACATTTTGCAACAGGTCAGCAACATGATTAGGTATCAAAAGAGCATCTTAGATTGACAGTGTTTCAGAAGTAAAGATGTGCAGAGGTTTGGGTTATTAATATTGTTCTTAAATAACCCCTCTAATGGCCTGTACACACAATGCGAAAATCCGCGATCGTACGATAATCGGATCGTTAGTACAGAGCTTTCCAGAGCCGATCACGACAGTTCATCCGATATTATGTGATCGGACAAGCAAGAAAATTTTCCTCGTACGATACCAGATCGTACGATTTTCGTTTAGTCAGTACAGTTGTCGCCCGAAAATACAATACAAATACACTACAACACATGACATCTCTTCCGATTCTTTTTTCTGTCTCACGAGAATTTTTGTGACTTTAGTAACCTATTCAATTTCTACTTGCGACTAGTAAGCAAAAAAAGTTGGGCGATCTGTCGTCCAATTTTCAGGTCGTGTGTATGGGGCACAAGTGTATACACTCCTGAGAGTCGCTTATTAAGGTAAACCTTGATTTATCCAGCTCTGAATTTGTGTGATATTCTGCAGGAGCAGTCATAACCCATCTTACCTAGTTAAGCAGTTTGTACACATCATATTTATAAACGTTGATGTGTGACTATATGGCACTTGATAGGAGATTTTTTTTTCTTCCCCAGAGCTCTCTTTTTTTCCTTGCCATCAACCAGTGTTCCACTCGGTGAACATTCTTTGTATTATATGTTGATGTTTAACAGTCGCACTGCACTATTTTCTACCATGTGAAACCAACATTTGAAATCCTGTGTTTTGTGATTTATGCTCGACTGAGGTTGTAAGCCATTCTTCAGGTCTCCTTATTTGCTGTATGACATTGTGTGCATTGTAATCTAAAAAAATGTTATTTTCAATAAATACTAACAAAAAATTGGGCAAAGGTTCAAAAATCTGTGAAAACCTGCATCAAAAGACTGTGCAAAAATTTCAGGATAAAGTTCTGCCAAATAAAATTGCAAAGACTTTAAATATATCATTTACATTACACAATATCATCAAAAGATTCCAAGTATCTGGAGCAGCCTTTTTCAATCAGGGTGCCGAGGTAACCTCTAGTGCCTTCAGGTTTTCAGGTTTCTTCAGGGAAGCCTTGGCAAAATGCCTAGAAATTGCCCAAAAACTGTATACAAGCCAGGTGGATCAAGCCTGCCTTTTAGTTATACAAAGCTACAGGTTTTTATTGTGCATCATTACAACTTTTTAGCTATCGTCAGCCTAACAACCAATAATGCCAGTGGATGACGAAGTTGGGCGCCTGCATGCATCCTTGTTTGCCCCTTCCCTTCCCCTATCCATCAGCACTGGGGTCACATTAGCTGGGTGAGGGAGGGAAACTGACCGAGAAGAGAAACAGTTAAATACTAGTCAATTCAAGCGTGCAACAGTGTATTTGCTTTTGGAAGGATAAATCCGCTTCAATGTTGGTTGTCCTGTGTGTGTGCACGTTGCTGCATTATGTAAAGCTATTAGTTTAGTTTTTTTACATTTTAGAATGGAGTGCATCCATATTGTGCAGAATTTTAAAGAGTGCCATGGGTGAAAAAAAGTTAAACACTGATTTGAAAAAGTCTCTGTGCACAAGGGACAAGGCCAAAATGCAATATTAGATGCTTGTAATCTTCAGGCCCTCAAACAGCATTGCATTAAAAAATAAGTTCACCTTTTAAAAAAATTAGGTAAATAAATGTAATTTTTTTCCAGGTAAAAACACGTGCATGTATTTTTTTTTCTAAGGAGCCTGCAGAGCATTGCACACACAATCAGCAGATCTCAGGTGCAATCTCAGGCTCTTGCAGACTCTCAGCATAGCTGTCTGCTTATACCTTGTATGGACAGGCAGTTACCTTAGAGCAGGCAATTAACGACAAGCTGTCAGCCACAATGTCTGATGGTACTTAAAGGCATTCATTCACAAGAAACTGAATGAATGATATGGTCATGTGGGCGGAGCGCCATAGAGCCTCATTGTTTTTAAATTGTAACAGCGGGTGTGGAGAGAGGTTCGGCGTCACAGGGAAGGGGGGATCGGGGGGGGGGGTTGCAAAATGAAGGAACATGGGGTGGAACAGGTAACGTGCTAAAGGTGAACTTTTTCTTTAAAAACAGGCATGGTTCTGTGATGGACATTACTACATGGGCTCAGGAATACTGTGAACAGTTTGCCGTGCCATCTGAAAATGCAAGTTAAAGCTCTATCATGCTACGAAGAAACCCTGTCTGAATGAGATCTAGAAACTGCACCGTCTTCTCTGGGCCAAAGCTCATTAAAATGGTTCGTTGCAAAGTGGAAAACTGTTCTTTTAAAATTTGACATTCCTCTTGATAACTATTGGTCTTCTGGACTACAGAGGAGAGGGACCTTCCAGCTTATCAACTCTCAGTTCAAAAGCCTGTATCTTTGATGGTATGGAGGTGCATTTGGATAGGGAAGCTTGCACATGTGGAAAGATACCATCAATGCTAAAAGCTATATCCAGGTTTTAGAGCAGCATATGCTTCCATCCAGACTATGTCTTTTTCAGGGAAGGCCTTGAATATTTCAGCAGGACAATGCTAAACCACATACTACATATATGAAAACAGCATGGCTTCATAGTCTAAGTGTCCAGGTGCTTAACTGGCCTGCCTGCAGTCCAGACCTTTCTCCAATTGCAAATATTTAGTGCATCTTAAAATGAAAAATACGACAAAGAACCAGGACTTTTGATCAATCAGAATCCTATATCAGGCAAGAATGGGACAACATTCCTCTCCCAAAACTTCAGCAACTGGTCTTCTCAGTTCCCAGATGTTTACAAAGTGTTGTTAAAAGAAGAGAGTACGCTGCACTGTGGTAAACCTGGCCCTGTCCCACATGTTGCTACCATCACATTCAAAATGGTACTATTTCTCAGTTTATTTTCTATTGTGAATAAATTGTGATTTTTTTTAAAAATCATTGCATTCTTTATTTTTGTAGATTTTACACAATGTCTCAACTTTTTTGGAATGCAGATTGTACTACATGCCTGCAAATAAACATAGGCCTGCCCAAACCATGATTTTTCATAACACCTGTTTTCAAGAACAATTCTCAGCAACATCTCTAAGCAAAAGGCAGCATCTTCTTCATCATATGTTTCTTCATCTGGAGTCACAGATATCAAAGCCTAAATAAAAAGAAACACATCCCATAGGAATACAGTAGACACAGGCAGTTATGCACACTCTACATCACGAAACTGTTTCATTTTGTTTCTTAAGACTTTTGTGTTCTCGGTTTCATAGATAAACTGCCCAAACACAGAGAAGGAGCGAACATATTCACATCTTTGATCATCCTTGCACGTGAATATGAGCAAGCTTCTCAAAACCTAACCAAACATACCTTCAAGTTTACAACTGTGACATAATCAAATATCAAGTAGACTTTAACCACTTGCCGACCTCCCACAGCGCATTTACTGCAGGCAGCCGGCACAGGCAGGCTGGATCACATACATGCACATCATCCAGCCTGTTCTGGGTTAGGGGTGCCTCGCGGCCACTGTCTGTGGTTGCGGATCCCAGTACCAGGCTGCTGTCGGCGGCCGGGGATCATGTCATCGCTATGCAATCAAATGATCACAATGACAAAAATGTAATGAATTTAATAACAGCTGTGATTCCTATATACTCTACTATGATCTTTATGTTACCAAAAGTAACCCCTCTGCTCCCCATGTTTCTCTTACCAGGGGGGTCTTTATTTTGCATGCAAGTACATCAGGACTGATCAATTTTCAATTATATATACCATAATTTGTAGACGCTATAACTTTCACACAAACCAATATACACTTATTAGGATTTTTTTTTTTTTTTAATTTGGTCTCTTCGTTTATACAGCAAAAAATCCAGTGGCGATCAAATACCATCAAAAGAAAGCTCTATATGTGTGAAAAACAAATGTAAGTTTTGTTTGCTTACAGTGTGATATGACAATGCAATTACCAGTTAAATTAGAGCAGTGCTGAATAACAAAAAATGGCCTGGTCATGAAGGGGGTAAAACCTTTCCGGAGGTCAAGTGGTTAAAACAAACTTGAGCTTTGCTCATGCAGGGCAAAACAACAGGTTCATGTGAAGTGCAAACCTGGACAAAATCATCTCTAAACCATAAAGGGTGGGGGTGGCAATTTGTATTCCAGCAGGGGCTGATAATTCTTCTTGGGATTTTAATGCATCTTCAGGGCTAAATTGGTCTCAAATTTTTGCAAATCTACAGTTGTAGGATACTTGGGATCACAGAGCACAGGGGTCGCTAATAAACAGTATAACTGTTGCATAGAGCTTGTTTAAAGGAGATGCAGCCTTTTTTGCATTTAATTATTTCAGTAATTTGCTTGATAAAAGGACCACTCCTGCAATGGCAGTCAAAATGTAGATAATCTACAGTACACATTTATTATTTTATTTACCACAGGTACTTCTAAAGTGTTGTCAGTTTATGCAATGCGTAACATATATATTGTGCATTCCAGTCCCTGCCCTCAAGGAGCTTACATACACATAAACACACATACACACTAGATCCAATTTAGACCGGAACCAATTAATCTACCAGAATGTCTCTGGAATGTGGTGGGAAACCGGACTACCCAATGGGAAACCGGACTACCCATGGGAAACCCACGCAGGCACAGGGAGAACATGCAACCCTGTCTGTGCCATAGTTGGGATTCAAACCAATGACCCTAGTGCTGCTAGGGGGAAGTGCTAACCACTTAGCCACAGTGCTGCATACACTTACGGGCATCACATTGTCTCATTAATTGTACAGTATATAGAAAATAGTAAAGGTTTAAAAGCACTATTAAGCCCAAAAACAAAAAAATTATATATGGCAGCCTACATTCACAGACGATCCGTGGTTAGTTCCTTTTGTGTAATTTTTTTTGTGCGCTTATGAAGAGGAGAGGCGAGCTAAAAAAAATTTGGGGGGTTTTGAAGTGCGTGGGTATTACTATAGTTCTGAACTTTTTACTTTCACTAAAACTTTAAAACGTCCCCTATGTGATATAATATTTTTAAGACAGGTCCTCGAATGAGAAATCAGGGGTCATTTAGACTCATGATGTCTCACCTGCCCAGCTAACAGAGTGCAGATTGCAAACAGTGTACAGCTCTAATGCCATCTAAAAAAGTTGAATACTTTTATTGAAAATGTCATTACATTTGCCTATATAAAGCCATAATTAAACATGGTACGGAATGCAACCATGCCATAAGTTAATAAACCCCTATAACACAGTAATACTATTGACTAGTAGCATTTCCACTGTGCTCTGATTCCAGGAAAGTCAAAACGATCTGCTCATGAGATGGGCTAACTGAGGCCCTGGGAATGTTCCAATGGAAAAAAAATGTTCTATACGGATTTACTTACCTTCATTAATTCCTGCAAGGACTCCAGCTGGAGAAATTTGCTCTCTGTAATGAGTTTCTCTGGATCACATAACTATGGAAAAAAGGTTGCAAAAGTATAAAACATTTATATTTTACAAGCTAGTTCTTTAACTGCTTTTCTACCATGGAATTTTTATCAATGATTAAGTGGTGGACTGTTAAAGTGGATGTAAACCCTCACATATACCCAGTGAAATGAATAACCTCAGATGATACAGAGATTAAACAAATCCTCCTACATACCTTTTACTTGTATAGCTGCTGTCTTCAGCTTTCTACACTGTTTAGAAAGTGCACATCTTGTCACAAATTTTGTTTCTTCATTCAGCAGTGGGAGGGGAGTCTGGGCATACACGGTGCAAGATGATTGTAGGAAAGGCACACACCCCCCCTCCACATAGGAACGAAGAAACTTGCAGAGCTGTGATTAGACAAGCTCTCTGCTTATCTATCTCTAAGCTCCCTCCCCGACACAAATTTCCAGCTGCTTTTATCACCTGTGTTGGAAAATTTGGCAGAAGTTATCATGCTGAGAACAGAGGAACGGAGAAAGACACAGGACTTAGTGCTTTGGCGAGAGAGAAGTAAACACTATAGATATACAGTAGATACACACCTGTTAAAATGTCAGGTTTCTGTGATGTAAAAAAAACAAGAAAGAAATAATTTCAGAACTTTTCCTACCTTTAATGTGACTTATAAACTTGTACAAATCAGCTGAAAAACAAACTGAAATCTTTTAGGGGGGGGGGGGGGGCAGTACACCCCTGCCACCATTTAAAGTGCCTCTGATTAACCCCAAATAAAGTTCAGCTGTACTAGTAGGTTTTTCCTGACATTTTCTTAGTCGCATCCTACTGCAAAAGCCATGGTCCACAGAGAGCTTCCAAAGCATCAGAGGGATCTTATTGTTAAAATATATCAGTCAGGAGAAGGGTATAAAAGAATTTCCAAGCCATCCAATATACAGACATCATCAAGTGGAGAAAACATGGCACAACAGTGACATTACCAGGAAGTGGACCATCCCTCCAAAAGTGATGAAAAGACTTGAAGAAAACTGGTCAGGGAGGCTGCCAAGTGGCCTACAGCAACATTAAAGGAACTGCAGGACTGTTTTTCTTCAGCTGGAACAGGTAGGAGGGAATTATGAACAGTTCTATATACCAGTCAATATTGGCACAAAACTTTTAGGCTCCTGCTAGAAAGCTGTACATGAGGAGGAACTTCATCTTTCCGCATGACAACCCAAAGTATACATCCAAACCAACAAAGGAATGGCTCACCAGAAGATTCAAGTTTTGGAATGGGCCAGACAGAGCCCAGACCTCAATCCGATTGAAAATCTGTGGGGTGGTCTGAAAAGGGCTGTGCACAGGAGATGCCTTCACAATCTGACAGATTTGGAGTGTTTTTGCAAAGAAGAGTGGGGGCAAATATTGCAAAGTCAAGATGTGCCATGCTGATAGACTCATACCCAAGACTGAGTGCTGTAATAAAATCAAAAGATGCTTCAACAAAGTATTAGTTTAAGGCTGTGCACACTTATGCAACCATAATATTTTAGTGTTTTTCCTTTTTTTTCCATCCATCTAAAGGATTTCAGTTTGTTTTTCAACTGAGCTGTACAATTTATAGGTCACAATAGACGTGGAAAAAGTTCTGAAATTTATCTTTGTCTCATTTTTTTACATCACAGAAATCTGACATTTTAACAGTGGTGTGTAGACTTTTTATATCCATTATATGTGCCACGGTCAGATTTCATAAATGGGGTTTACAACCACTTTAAGTTACCTAGTGTCATTTATGGACAGCACTGGATAAAGCACAGTTGGGCAGCAGTTATTGGATGGCTCAGTTCACAAACACAATGTACTGAGCTCTGTGCCATGTGATCACTGATAACCAATCACAACGATCACAAATGGACATGTGGAAAAACGTTTACAACAGTATGGATTCCTCTCCATGTTTTAACAGAGGAAGGAGAAGAATCGTAATTTCTGAAAAATTAATGAATAAAATTAACAGCCGATTCATTGTGAGAGACTTATCACTGAAAGTGGGAACTTCCTTTTTTTACCCTTTAACTCCCCTCCTCTCCTGTACTTCTGATCTTCAGCCTGTCTCTGTAGATGACCTGTATATTAACCCCTTCACCTTTTATCTTGCACAATGACCTGTTCATGTTCATCCTCCTGCTGAATACAGCCTGTACATTAAATATATATAATGCACCATTACTGAGCTCCCTGCTCAGCCAGTATGCATGTAATACATTGTAGAGAGGCGCACTGGCTAAGGAGTTGTCGTGGGGGCAATGGGGAACTCTAAGACTAGTTCCTCACTGGATCTGCCTCTCTGATTAACAGCAGATGGCAGTGGGCCACTGCCACAGCCATTAGACAGCCCAATAGTAGCTATGAAATTCACCCACTGCCACTGGCTGGTAATCACAAGGGAGGCGACCTGCTGTTGAAAAACCAGAAACTAGCAGGTCTGCCTGCCTTTTTTTTTTCCCCAATAATTTTTTTATACATTTTTAAACATTTCTCTTACAATACCAACAATTGTACAATCCAATATCTTAGTTACAATTAAATGTCAATATAATTGTAAGCCTTCTAGAAATTATTTATCCAAATACCCTCTTAAATCACTCTTATACATAACCAAAAAGAAAGCTCAATACAAATTTACTAAACACCAAAACAAAACCACACACTCCGTGCCTTGCCTTCTAAATCCCACATATATTTCACACAGCCAAAAGCAATATAATAACTGGCTGATCATTAATACCTATATACCCTCCAATATAGGAAACACCAGCCAGTCTCCCCCTCTTTTAAGACAATAATCTATTTAGAATAGAGTCGGAGCTAAATCCGGGGTAGCAAGGCACCTTTTTTCACAATTTTCAAATTTGTTTGGGCAATTTCTGTGTTGGTAGATTAGCTTTTCTTTAGATATAGTATAATTTGTGTTTTCAGTTCCTCCATGGTGGGGAAATTGGGGGGGGGGGGGGGTAACAATTTTTGGGCAATTAATTTGCAGGCTTCAAATAACACTCGAGTGATGGGGACATCATATATTTTCTGGTAAAGTAGCCTTAATCAACATGTTCAATAAACATATTCCTGGATCTTCTGTTAAGGCAACCTGAAAGACGGATCTTATAATAGTCAGAACCTCTTTCCAGTATCTGGAGTTCTGGACATCTCCACATCATGTGGATCAATGTGGCAAGGCCACTGTTACATTTAGGACAAAGGGATTCTCTCTACAATGCCAAGCAAACAGTTTTTCTGGAGTGTGGTATGTCCAATGCAGAACAAATAACTGTATGTGGGTGGGGGATGAGCTAATCTGTGAGAGTTCAGACAACACCATCACCCACTGGTGTTCTGTTACAGGGCCCAAATCTTTGGACCACTGCACTTTAGCCAGAACCACCACCAATGTTTGAAACTTAGCGTGAAGAGTGGAGAGTGGAGTGAAATTGGCAAAAAAGACCTTAGTACCACCACTCTGAAGTATAGAGACAATAGTGGACATGCTATATTGCAGTGTATGTGAACGAGTTTGAGACTTGGTGGCATGTCTTAACTGGAGGTACTGAAAAAAACCTTTTGACGTGGGAGATCAAATTCCCCACACAATTGATCAAATAATTTAAGAGAAGCATTTTCATATATTTGTACCATATACCATATCACTTTGTTATACCAGCCTTGTGATAGACAATGGACTGCAGTGGGTGTGGATTCCATTGCCGCTTTTGGGCAATCCACACATTGCCATCACTCCCAAAGGAAGGCAGAACCCATGGGGAACTAGTCTTTACACATCCACATTAGACTCCGCCTCTGACCAAATTCAGCCCTGTTCATTTGTTGCTAGGATACTAGTGGACTGCATACTAGCAATTAGTTAAATAAATACAAACACCTTGCTCCTATGGTGAACTGATTGTGCATAGAAGTTTTGTTGTTTTGGTTTTCTTTTTTATATGTTTTGAACGAGCCAGGGTATGTCCAATTGGCTCAGTTTTCTACCTCTTTTATATGAACAAAATGCAATTAAAAAGTTGAAAAACAAAATAACAAAACACAATAAAATTAAGCAACCAGCTCCCCCTCCCCTTTCTGATAAATCTTGTTCCGAATGCACTAAATTGTGGCCTCATCATACAGACTGGCTCCCCAAGCCTTTGTTTACTAAATAAAGCATGCAGGGAAAATCTATTTAAATTTCTTTATATTTTTTTATAAATATCAGTTTTTCTGCAGCAGGTTCTATACACAATACAGATGGGAATTTTTCATTTTTATTGTTTCACTTTTTCACTGTTTCACTCCTTTAAAAACAATCCTTTAAAAAATGTTTTTTGCATTGATACATGTCCCCCAAGGCAGTACCCAGGCCCCCATACCCTTTTTATGGCCAATAACATGAATTTAAGCCTTCAAAATGGGTGCTTTTGATTTTTCACGTTCAGGTCCCATAGACTTTAACAGGGTTCGTGGTCCGGGTCCAAACTTTTGTGATGTTCGAGAGTTCTGGCGCGAATTAAACTGGGGGGTGTTGAGCCCAACTCTAGTTATAACCATTTGTGTGGCCATAACTCTGGCCTGCCTCTATAAACTGGTTTTAAATGACCAGTTTTGTGATCTACAAAAGGCAGCAATTCTTTTCAAATTTGTAGCAGCCACAGCTAAACAATGTGAAAGTGGTTCAAATAAGAACTACCTAAAGCCAGGTACACACTGTTGTATTAAAGCTATTGTGTTCTGACAGGGGGACGCCCCCCCCCCCCCAAGACGGTCGGCTGCTGGTTTTCCAGCATGCATGTCCGAAAGAAGCTGGCCGGCTTCTGTCGGACAGACCAACATACACACAGGCCAAATATCAGACATTTTTTTTTTTAACCGGCCGTTGTCTCCCGACATTCGACCCGTGTGTACGGGGCTTAAATCTGCAACAGTTAAAAAGACTGACGTAATGCTTTCATAAATTATGCTTTATCAAGGCCCCCATACCCATATTGTTGAATTGCCCTCATCATGTTCTTATTTGACATACCTTTATACACTCCAATGCTAGTTTCTTGGATTCTTGGTTTTCAGTAGGTCCTCTCATACTTGACTGCTCAGTGCCACTCAGGGTTAGCCAACTGACAAAACTTAGGACAGATGACTCCCCACTACGAAAAAAAAAAAAAAAAGGTTGAACTCAATCACAGGACAAGAGTATTCTTTAAAAAAGCACTTTTAAAAGAGCACTACGGTTAAGCTAACCATACTGACCGGACTAGTATTTACAGATGTACTCAGACACTTGCTTGGTGGGTTAAAACAAGGTAAGGGGATACGGAAATATGAATGCTACCCATTGCTGAATATGCTAGCTACCTGGCTGTCATAATCTAAATGCATTTTTAAATTTCGACTCTCTGACCCAGACAGATATGCAAGACCAGGAGTCAGAGAAAAAGCAGAAATCCTTGCCTGCACACTTATTTCAGGTCTGTAATCTGCTAACCATCATATTCAGAAGATGAGGTGTTAACAATGGCAGCCTTCGTGTTCATCTCATGACAGGTTTACTTTACCTCAATACAGAGTCAATTATGACACTTCTCATACATGTAAAAATCTACTTTTTTTGCTAGAAAATTACTTGGAACCCCCAAACAGATATTTTTTTTTAAGCAGAGATCCAAGAAAATAAAATGGCGGTCATTGCAATATTTTACGTCACACAGTATTTGCGCAGCGGTCTTTAAAATGCAAAAAATACACTAATGAATAAAAAAAAAAAAAAGTAAATTTTTTTGTATAATGTGAAAGATGTTATGCTAGGTAAATAGATACCCAACATGTCACGCTTAAATTATGAGTTTGTTAAATCTCCATTAATAACTGTAAAATATTGTAATTATGAATATATTTCATTTAGCTTGTATCTATGGAGTGCGTGCAACATAGCTAGACAAGTGTCTGTTAGACCAGACAAATCGGTGCCTAGGCTTGTGCATTTAAACAACCCAAATTCATTGTTCTACACATATTCACTTCAAAGGATCCCATGTTTAGATATGCAATGAAGGGAGGCCAACTCGCAATCAATACTTAACTTCCCTGGAAAGGTCAATTTAATCTCAAGCTCAGAATAGTCACAAGGATTTGCATTAAAGGGGGCTGACTTATGCAAAGTATATGGATTGGAGATGTAGCCAGTCCTTAACCAGAAATAGGGAAGCCCACCAATCAGAGCCACGTCATGCCAACCAATGAGGCATCAGCCTATAATGATATACACAGACTAGATGGGAGGGAAACACTATGGCAGAGAGGTCGCGTGAATGGAACCTCTATGGCAGGGATATGCAATTAGCGGACCTCCAGCTGTTGCAAAACTACAAGTCCCATCATGCTTCTGCCTCTGGGCGTCATGCTTATGGCTGTCAGAGTCTTGCAATGCCTCATGAGACTTGTAGTTCTGCAACAGCTGGAGGTCTGCTAATTGCATATATCTGCTCTATGGGAATAGTAAATATGGGAAATCTCCCTTGTATTTGTATCTAAATATGTTGGTCTTAAGTCTTTTATGTCCTACTGTTGGTAGATTAATGTTTTAAGATATATACTCTGTATTCCTTTGTGTAATCCATGATTTTTACCCTTTCCCTGTACAAATAGATTGTGTGCATTGGTCTAGGCCAACTTTACTATATAACAATACAAAGCTTTGCAGGGAGAGTTCCCTTTACAAACAGATTTAAATCATCTTGGAATAAAAGTAACTTCTTGTATAGGGAAATTATATCAAGCAAACTATATCCCATTATTAAACGAGATTAAGATGGAACTTAAAAGAATAAGACCACTCTCTTGGATAGGACGAACATACATAAGATGGAAATACGCCCGAAAATACTATATAAGTTTCAGATGATCCCAATAACATTATCCCACACATATTTGAAAGTATTAAAAGCAATGATATCAAGATTCATATGGCAGAATAAAAAACAGAGGATGCAGCACACAGTTTTTAGTACGGATAAAGCACATGGGGGGGGGGGGGGTTAGCTGCAACAGATATAAAAAGATATTATGATGCCGTAGTGTTAGCACGGATGGTTGAGTAGACTAGGATAAATAAAAAACACAATTAAATAAGAATATTTGGGTCCCACATAAATATAGAACACTAAATGGAAAAGTCCCCAAACTAGAAATGTTTTCTGAGTTTGGGATAGATTGCACAGACATGCAAAATGGGAATATAATTCACCCTTAATTTCATTAACGGGCACAATTTTTTTTTTTACCAGGGAAGAGGGCACAATTTGGTGATTGGGTTAAAAATACACAGTTAAAAGATATTATTAAAAAAAAGGGAAACAAGGCTCATTTCAAGAATGGTACTGAAACACAAGGGAGAATTGAAAAAACTGAATGGAGATCTTTACAGCTAAAGCATCTTGTGTCAATGCTTCCACAACCGATAAGATCAGAAAAGTTGAATTCATTTGAAAAGCTATGTAACTCACGGGAGCCTGTTAAGCACAGTATAGCACATATTTCTAAAATAATTATGGAATTGGCAGAGCCAAAAATACCTTCATTCATTGGACAATGGGAAAGGGAATCGGGTACACAATTAACAGAGCAACAATTAAATAAAATACTGAGAGCTGTAAACTGTTATTCGGTAGATATTAACACCATTGAGATGAAATATAAATGTCTGGCTAGATGGTATATAGCCCCAGCTAAAGCACAAAGGAGTAATACCAAAAAAGGCTCAACCCACAATAAGAGAATGGTTTAAAAGAAATATATATATATATATATATATATATATATATATATATATATATATATATATATATATATATATATGTGTACTCCATGAGATCTATATATACATGAGTAGTAAAGAAAAGAGGAAAATCAAATAGAAAAGTTTGTTGGAATTTGGAAAAGTGGGAAGATAAGAAAAAAAAAAAAGTAAATATGTGGAGAATTATCTGGAATATGGGGGGAGGGATAAGGAATAAGGAAGATGTATTTACATCTGTTATGTAATACAGTGGTCATCAACCCTGTACTGAAGGCCCCCCAACAGGCCAGGTTTGCAAGATAACTGAAATACATCACAGGTGATATCATTTGCTGCTCAGTGATTGCAGTATTCTAGTCTGCATCTCCCCAAGGTAATACATAAAACCTGGCCTGTTAGTGGGCCCTGAGGACAGGGTTGATGACCACTGATGTAATAATTTATCTGTATAAATAATTTTGTATATTGAAATTTAATTTAAAAAAAAAATTAAAGACACTTGCTTTTGCAGAGGTGATGGCTGCAAGGAAAACTACCTTATAAGTGAGACTAGAAAGAGGAATGTCCCTTATGAGGTAAAGCAGCAATTTCTGAAGCACAGAGCTTTTCAGATGCAGATCCCACAGGGAAACTAAAGAGGGAAGCTACATTTGAGATTACTTAAAATGTGAGAGATCAATGGGGCCATAAAAAAAAAAAAAATGAATGAGCAGAAACCTGACCCTCGATAGTACTGCGAATCAAACTCTGTATAAAAGCCATCTTCTGGAAAAAAGACAATTCATTCTACAGAGAAACTCCTAAAGCGGAAGCCCTGAGACTCAAACAAAGCGATGTATGCCTTCTATGTCGAATAATAGACTTTGTGAGAAGTTGGCTTCCTACCTAACCTTTAGCATTGTAGAAATCACTGACTCAGACACCCCTGTCCCTCAGAACCTGCCCTTTAATGGCCATACTGTTATAAAGCCAGGAACAATGCAGCAGAATGGCACATCGGTTCTCAGCACAGAAAATGGTGATGATCTGGCAGAGCCCATAGAGTCCCGGATCTAACTAGGTTGGTGTACCACATCCACCTAAACCAGTAAAGAGCAAGCAGGATTACTGGAATGCTCTTTATCTTGATCCTGCAAAGCAGACAAGGAAAAAGTTTCAGGTAAGGAAAGGCATAGATCAAGGTATATTGATTCCATGGAACCACTAGAGCATGCAATGCTTCCGTTTGTGGATTCCTGTACATGGAGACAAACCTGTCCAGTTTATTTCCTGGAGGTCAACATCTGGGTTCTTCTACCTGCGACACAGGTCCTGGAACACCTCCAGGTGTAGGGACCAACCGCCCAGGTACTACTAGTTGAGGTACTACTGCCAATGTACCACAGCTGGAATGTACACAGCAGAAAAGGCCTAAACAAGAAGTTCTGCCCTGGACAACATTCAATCTGCCTTTCTTGCTGCAGCAAGACTTTTGGTTCCTCTCTGATGATTGATGTCTGCCACTGTTGTCAGATGGCCAATGCTTCATATGTTGATCAGGAGGATTCTGCCAACAACTAAGTTTACTGTACAGAAAGGGTGCCAAGGGGGTATTCTTCATGTGGCGGTCGAGGGGGTGGGGAAAAAAAAAGGAATGCTTATCTATCAGAGGAAGAAGGCTTTACAGTCTGTTCCCTATGTTTTTTTTTTTTTTGTTGAAGATGATGGGTGCTCTTGTCATCAGTAGTATTCTTATTATCAAGATCTGGTCCGATGAGTCATCCTTTAAAGACCATTCAAATCCAACCCTTTTTGCACAAAGGTTCTGCAATCCAACACTTTGGCCAAGCGCACTGACAGCAAGAAAAGGGGCAAAAAGCTTTGAGCAAACCATCACAAATGTAGCTTAAATCTACAGCCATCTGCTTCATGAATTCAATATGCAAGGGATCAACCGAAGCTATGGTTAGATCCCTAAGGGATATTAACCAATCAGACATGGCTTTGCAAAGTAAAGTTACAGTCAGGGTCGGGCCACTTTAGGCTATACTTATAATCCTTCTGTAGGCAGCAGTATAATCTGAATGTTGAAAACTGATTGTTTCTGTCAAGGGACAAGGATTTTTACTAAAAATGTAACTGCAAAATATCTAATTACTAAAATAAAGTCATAATGCTGGAGAAGTTCTCAGGAACACCAGCTGTAACGTTTCTAGACTTGAATACTAAGGTACAGATTGCCTTCTGTGACCAACACAAGTGAATCCCACTGATACTGGGTTGCTGATGTATTATAGGTTTCTAGGAACATGGGAGGATGAGAATACTACCTCAAGATTAACTGCAATACAGACTAACTAGAGGATGGAGCTGTCATCAGTGTTCCTAAGAAAATTGAGATTTAGAATACTTTATCAATCCCAAAAGGGAAATTATTGAAATAAGGCAACTCAGCCCACCAGATTCCACCTACAACTGAATTACAACCTAATAAAGATGTAAAATTTTAATGACATCTTATAAGGAAGCATCTGAATCCTTAATGCAAACAATATTCCACTCACCGATTTGCAGGGATTTCTTCCCGCTGAAGAGAAATTTTGCCGTTTGGATCAACAAAGTCTTCAACCTGAAAAAGGTTTACAAGTCAAATAAATAATGATGTCCAAGGGGTTTTTTTTTTCTTGATCAATCATTTTCACTCTGCAATAGCAATCACAGAATAGAAGCTTTAACTCAAGTAACTTACCTCAACCATAGCCTTTGGCAGCAGCTCAGATCTGAAGAGTTGCAACATGGAGTCCATGATATTTTTCCAGCCCTCACGCAAAATATCGCCATGTCTGTGTGCCAGGTGGAAAACAGTTTTGGCAGCTATCTGGGCCTTTGGGTTGCTTCCAAAAACAGTAGGAAGATTCTCTACAGCCTAAACCAAATGTAAACACTTAAATGCTGGCAAATTCAACCATTAAAACATATCTACAATACACTGATTCTTCAATAACACCTACAAAAAATACAAGACAATCATAAAAGATATTTGATACAGTGTAAGAGTTCTCAGAACTATTATGGTCATTTTGAGTTGAAAGAAGGAATTCAAGAAAACACTGTGATAAACTACAAAGACCATAAAAACTAAATTTGGACATGTACATGGATGAAGAGCAGTAGCAGTTCATGAAAATAGGCACAAACATTTGGATCAAATACATGACAGCATATATTGCTAACTGCTTCAGTATATTAGAGGAACCGTACAACCAAAAATCATAGTTCAGCTTTTGTTCAATGAAGGAGAGTTATGGCTACTAGGACTCTGGTGATAAAATCTCTGGACCTGAGTTTCCAGGCCAACACATCTGCCTAAGGCTCCGTTCACACCTAGGCATTCCGGATGTGGGGTGGAATCGGCACGATTCCCGAATCGGCATTGGACACGCTTGCGATCCCGTTACTTTCAATGGCACCCCAATTGCGGTGTGATAATGCCGTGGTTGTCAGGGGACAAATCTCTGCAAAATCATGCACACAAAACCGCAGGACCCCTGTCGCCCAAAAAAAGTTCCGGAACTCTTAGGTGTGAACGGAGAAGTTAATACAAGAGAATGTCACACTACCTGTTAGATTTTTTTTTTGTTTATTTTTTATTGTAGAGTTTTCAAAAGGAGAAGTGAAAACACCTGAAGGTGGATGTAGAGCTCTAGAATGTACAGGCAGGTGGCATACAGAGCCAGGAGCTAGAGCAGGTAGATCTCACCAACAGTGAACCTCACCCAGTGGAATGAGGTGACTCATTCCAATGGGGTCACTATAACAGAAATTGAATTACTTGGTATAAAAACCACAAAGTAGTCAAAAGCATGCCAATGTAACAGTTTGAAAATCTCACCTCACTACTAAGAGTTGTAAACTTGCACAGGGAAATGATGAGGTTGTCAAAAACATCACTTAATCCATAGTGAGCAGATATCATTGCACATTTCCTAAAATAAATACAAAATTAAGTCAGTGGCAGGCATACAAAACCATTATAAACCACCCCGTTCCTTCACAGGGTGTTTAAGATCAAGGCATCCTGTTCCCAAATACATTAAAGAGACTCAATTATTTTAACTTTATTATTGGGCACCATTCTCTAAAATATATACTATTCACAGAAGTACAATGGTGTGAATAATAAAATTGCTGAAGCACCACCGAAACACAGTATGGATATGTATACTCTGGGGTTGATTTACTAAAACTGGAGGGTGCAAAATCTGGTGCAGCTCTGCATAGAAATCAACTTCCGGGTTTTTTGTCAAAGCTCGATTGAACAAGCTGAAGTTCGAAGCGGATTGGCTATCATGCACAGCTAGACATCAAAGAAATCCTGGACAGCCACACTCCAAAAACATTTGCCTTTATTCAATAAAGTGTCATCCAAAATACAGGTCACAGCAAAGTGGAACAAAGCTTACGCGTTTCGCACTACAGAGTGCTTAGTCAGAGTTATGACTAAGCACTCTCTGTAGTGCGAAACGCGTAAGCTTTGTTCCACTTTGCTGTGACCTGTATTTTGGATGACACTTTATTAAATAAAGGCAAATGTTTTTGGAGTGCGGCTGTCCAGGATTTCTTTGATGTCTAACTGCTACAGTATTGCCAGCACCTGGACTTCTAGACTGAAGAAGATGCCTTTTACTTTGATCTGACCCACCTGGAGCGGTGATGCTCTCTCTCTAACATGCACAGCTGCACCCGATTTTGCAATCTGCAGTTTTTCAACCCTTGTTATTAGCTGAATTCAGTAAAAGACAATGAAGAAACACCACAGTACCAAACGACAACCCAAATCATTTGTATAAATGGCTCTGGCATTATGCAATTAATGACGTATGAAAACATAAAACTACAAGCTCTATGTTAACAGGCAATTTCTCTTGCAACCTTACTATTGAATTACACCAAGAGAATACTTACTTCAAATGTGCCCGAGTTGTCTGAATACAGGCATGGTATACATGATGCAGCCAGTTACGGCATAAAGCACTAGTTGGTCAAGTGTCGAAGGTAAGCAAATTACAGGGCATAATCTGGGTAAAACTTTAGGCCGGGTTACATATACGGGTGTGACCGGCTCTCAATGGAGCCGGTTCACACATGCCCGGGGCAGCCACAGTCTGCAAGCAAAAAGGTTTCTGTGCATGTTTGGGTATGGTACAGGTGCAAATTCAGGCAAAATTCAGATGGGATTTACACCTGAAACGGTGAACAGAAACACACTGGACCCCATGCTGGGAACCGTGGCCGCACATATGTGAACCCGGCCTTAATAAAGTTCTAATACAGTTTTCTGTTTAGCCAACTCAGGACACTTGTGACTCGATTCAACCTGAAGTTGAGGGACTGAAGGGGCACCTAAGGGGAGTGATAGGACATTATAGGTAAGGATCTTTGCAGGTTATAGCCCATCTCTTCAAGATATTTTCTGCTGGACTGGAGAATCACTTGCCATATATATGAATTGTACAACATGCTCCCTTCCATGTTTTAGTTTAGGTTTCAAGTGCAATTTTAGACAAATCTGTCTCGTTTTAGTGTTGGGTAGAGTGGGTGAAGGCAAGAACCGCTGCTTGATTTATTTACTGCTCTAAATGTCTGTTAGGAATGGAAGTGTAAGTCTCCACAACAAGTAGTTATGAAACTTCACCAATATAGACACGTTCAGCAATAAAACCTCTATTTTTTCAAAACAGTCATCTCCTCCTAGGGCAGAAGGATCACTAAATATGGTTTTGCTTTTTTTATTTTAGACGTAAATGATTACCTAAATCCAGAAATAGCTTTCTGGATAATGGTCTCTTCCATGCTCTTGTCAAATACATAGGAGAGTGCAGCAATAGTTGGACCCCATGTCATTGTGAAGAGATCATGATCA
This sequence comes from Lithobates clamitans, assembly GCA_037952925.1. Lineage (NCBI taxonomy): Eukaryota > Metazoa > Chordata > Amphibia > Anura > Ranidae > Lithobates > Lithobates clamitans. The sequence goes on from JBBGZY010000926.1 coordinate 4,120,738, forward strand.
TAACTTCCTGGAGTAACATGCAAGAAGATGCCCTCTGGGGTGGCTCCTCGGTGCAGCAGTACACTCCACATGTAGTTCTCCTTTACTAGTCCAGTCTGCTCTTCTGGCATGACTATTTCATCATTTCTAGAGAAAAGCAGATACAAATCCTACTGGTGAGACAAATATCTAAATCGATTAGAGTTAGCCAGTTAAGCATGTAATATAGATCACATTCCTTTGACAACTACAAATTATTCTTACAGAATAACAGAAAAACAAACATCTAACTTTGCAAAGCCTTCGATCAGCATTTCATGAAGCCAAGGGTAGTTTTAGACTAGGAGATTTAGATGGACTTGACTAACAAATTAAACCTCAAAAAAATAAATAAATAAAAACCTCAATTCCAGCCAACACTTTATAAGCAGTATAGCAAACAGTTTTTTCCTTATGGGATAAAGGTTTTACACAAATTAATAAAAGCTGATCATTGTAAACACCCCCACAAGTGTTAAATGGTTTGTTTCAACCCTCTAACTGCCACTTTGTCTGGACAGCTTGGTCTGTTAAAATTTGAAAAATAATAGACTTACTGGGCTGGATCACATGGTGAAAATAAAGGGGAAAAGACGACTAAATAAAAATTCAGCTACCACATTTTAAGAATTGGTAAGCTGCAAATTTATTAAATTTTGCTTTTTGGTGTCTAATACCGCTTTAAACTTGTACAGCTAGCCTTAAAAGAGAAGTATGGGAATGTTCTTTAGTTTAGAACCAGGCCCCTTTCACACTTGTGCGACTTGGGAGTGAAAAGTCACATGACAAGTCGTACCTCATGATTCCCAATGATAACCTTTCATATCTGTGCAACTTCAAATCGCACTGACTTCAAAGTAGTCCCTGCACTACTTTGGTCCGACTTTAAATCGAGTTGAGGTCCAAAGACCTCAACTTTACACAGGCATTCCCTAAAATCGTGTCAAAATTGCGGCTGCAAAATCACGCAAATTTCAAGTCGCAGCAGTGTGAAAGGGGCTTCATACTTACTTAGGTGGATGCAGCATCATTCTAATGCTGCATCTGTCCCCCGTTGGCTAAAAGGCTCAGAACCGAGTGATCAAACACTGCCGACCACTTGGTTCTCAGAGCTCCCCGAGCAGAGAGCTGGTGATTGTTAGTCACCGTTGTCTGCTCTGCCCCTCCAGCGCTCACTGGAGCGCTGAGCTGTGGAGGGGGCGGGAGCGGCTTGCTGAGAAGCTGAGCCAGATGCCGGTCCAGGCATGTGGAAGGATTCCGACCACACGGTCGCCATTTTTTCCAAGCCTGGACCGGCTCAGTGACATCAGCCGAAAGCGGGCTTTAGCCTACTGTCTGCTAATAATGGGTCACAGGAGTGCAGAACGAACTGCACTCCTGTGACCAGTTTTCGGCAGACAGTAGGCTGAAGCCTGCTTTTGGCTGACGTCGAGTTGGTTCAGGCTTGGGAAAGATCACGTTCACTTCTGTGATACACAGGAGAAGTACAACCAAACGAGTTTTGGGTTCTCTTTTACTTCTCCTTTGAGGAGAGGCTGCGTTTTTTTTTTGTCACGTTTTTTGTCACGTTAGAAACACTAAAGGTGACTATACAGTGTACAGTCTCTTTTAGATCTACCAATAACTATGTACTGCAAGGGCCTGTCTTGATTCAATCTGACTGGATTGTTTAGGTGTTTAATTATGGCATAGTTTTGGTAGATCTAAAGGAGATTGTAGAATGCATGGTGAGCTCAATGTAACAGCCATTCTTCGAGCAGTAGCAACACGAATTGTTTCGAAGGACAGTAGCAGCAGATCAACAATTTCATTCTCACACCAGGCTTGGTAAGCTTGTGCTAAAGTGCAGAAGTGTGTGCATCACCCACACTACATTCCGAGACTGACCTCCTTTAAGCTTCTAGCATGAAAAAGAGAAATGAAAGCAAAGTAGTGCCAGAGATCACATCCTGTCTCCTGAGCATGGTAATCCCTGGATCTTTGAAGTCTGTGGTGTTGGATTTACTGAGCAGACTGGATTTCTGAACAGTTCTTAAGCTCTAACTGCCTTTAAAACAGCTGCGAGCATTAAAGGAAGCCCAGCTTCTTAACAGCTACACAAGGTACAGTTACGACAGCACAATGCTAACAGAAACCTGATCAACTGCTTATGTGGCCTGCAAAGTTATATGAAAAAGAAAATAAACAGAATATCAAATATTATTAGAAGCTAGCAATATCCTGAGGTTCAGCATCAAGTGGCACCATTCTTTCACAAATGGCAACAAAATTTACATAAAAGTTTATTTTTCTGTTTTTTTTTTTTTAACGATTTATTTTTGCATTTCTATTCGCAAACAAAGGTACACTACCACATGACAAAATTTTCAATAGTTTACTAGTCAATGCTTCAAGTTAACTTGTTACTGCTGTAATACCAATAACGACTTTGTGATAAATACAGCATTAAAAACATGCCAAGTAGCTTGAGGGAACCTGAAGCAACTGTATCTTATAAATGTCTAATATGTTATTTATTACACAGATGACAATTTATGCAGCGCCTTACACTGTATGTTAAAATCAGTCCCTGCCCCCAAGGAGCTTATCGTCTAGGGTCTCAATCTCACATGCATACATACAATGGCAAATTTACACAAGAGCCAATTAACCTAGCAGCATGTTCTTGGAGTGTGAGAGGAAATAGAAGTACCTAGAGTAGAGTACCTAGTGTAGGAGAGGGAATGTGGTTCAGAGGGCAGGAGGCGAGATGGGCATCTGAGGGAAGTTTAGCAACCTCCTCTATAGTGACAGGACCAAAAAAGAGGCGTTGAATGTGGTGGAAGAGATGGTATGTTAAAACGGAATTAAACTGCAAAAAATTATAAAAAATGGCCTTCGGGAACTGTTAGCCATAGTGTGCTACTATGCACAGCATTATTAGCACATTATGAAAGACTTCTATGCCAAAAGATATCCTCCAGTGCTGTGCTGTCAGAGCTCCTGCTTGTCACAGTTGCCTCCATCTTCTCCCAGTCTTCTTTCTGGGTTCCAACTGGTCGGCCACTTGATTGGCCACAATGACGTCAGTCCCACACAAGTGCACAAGAGTTACGTCATAGCACGGAGCCATGTAAAAAAAATGTATGCAGCCTAGGAGAAGCAGTTATGACAGAAGAAACCAAGTTTCCTAGAACCTGTCAGCGTTTATTTTTAGGTTCAAATACACTTTAATTAGGGGAGATAACTGGACAGAGGCAATCTCATCACAAATTGTGTCTATTTTGTTATTGAAATGACTGGCAATGTCCTGGGCAGTGAATGAGCTAGTGGGCAGGGGCAGTGGTGGATGAAGAAGAGAGCTGAAAAGTAGAAAAGAGCTGTGGAGGACTGGATGAGTGGGTGTTAGCTTAATAAAACAGGTCTGTTTGGTGCATGGAGAGAGGTATTATATTTTAGGAGGGCAGCTTTATACAGGGGAAACTGTAATCAGCTTTTATTTCTTCTGGTGATCGTTCTTTAAGAGCGACTTCCTGGATTTCCTTCCAGACAGGGAGGTGAAACGGAGAACAATCACTTGTAGTAGTAGTAGTAGTAGTAGTAGTAGTAGTAGTAGTAGTAGAAGTAGTTGTCTGCTAGTTTGTAAATAATCAAAATGAGTTTTGAGCCAAAAAACAATCTGATAAAGGGCATTCTGAGATAAATGTGGGAAAGTGGTCGTCTAGCACTGAGTCATCAGTGTCTACAGCTAAATTTTATACAGAACTGAGACATTCTGTGTTTTAAAGTAAATAACGTTCTTTGCTACAGGATCCCTCCCCCTCCACTTACCCAAGCATGATTTCGATCCAGCGTAAGAGCAGCAGCTCCCTCAGCTTTCTCCCTGCTCACAGTGCAGATTGATAGCAGTGGAAGACATTGGCTCCCGCTGCAGTCAATCAAATTCTGTGAGCAGGGGTCAGGGGCGGAGCCCCGCTGTCTGTCTATACACAGACAAGTTGGCTCGGGATGGAGCCCACACACCAGGAGCACCGTCAGGTGAAGAAGAGGATCAGGGTCGCTCTGTGAAAAATGATTGCACAGAGCAAGCAAGGATGACATGTTTATTATTCTAATAAAAAAAAAAAAAAAAGCTTTACAATCATTTTAATGTATTTGAGTGTAAATAGCACATAAGGTTCCATAGGCAAAGTGGCATCTGTGGGGTTCTGGGGACTAGTGTTCTGTAAACTCCCTGGTCAGATGTTCTGTCTAAAAAGGGTGTTAAAGTGAAATTCTAGGCTAGAACTAACCAAGTTTAAAACTGCTCCCATCCCCCTTCTAACTACTGTATAAGGAAGATGCTTATACTTGCCTATTCTCAGTGCATTCATATGATCGGCTCCCTGGGGCAACCTTCAGGGCACAGGAGATAAAGTCAACAATGGATTGCCTCATAGTAAGAATATGGGTGATATCACCACCTAGGCATTCCATATGTTGTTGGCACTTTCTTCTCATCCCTGAAGCCAGCCACTAGGACCGGATCGGAGCGCCCCGAGAATAGGCAAGTATATACATCTTTCTTCTGCAGGGTAGTTAGTATAGGTGTTAGAAGGGGGTGGGTGCAGTTCAACCACTTCCCATCCAGGCCAATTCTGACATTTCTCTCCTACATGTAAAATTCATCATTTTTTTGCTAGAAAATGACATAGAACCCCCAACATTATATATTTTTTTTAGCAAAGAACCTAGAGAATACAATAGTGGTCGTTGCAACTTTTTATCTTGCACGGTATTTGCGCAGCAATTTTTGGAAAAACATTTTTGGAAAAAAAAAGTTTCAGACTTTAAAAATACAAAAAAAAAAAAAAAAATAACATTAAAAGGTAGCCTGATTTTCTTGCATAATGTAAAAGATGAAGTTACGCCGAGTAAATAGATACCCAACATGTCACGCTTCAAAACTGCACACGCTCGTGGAATGGTGCCAAACTTCGGTACTTAAAAATCCCCATAGGCGACGCTTTAAAATTTTGAGTTACATAGGAGGTCTAGGGCTAGAATTATTGCTCTCACTCTAATGTTCACGGCAATACCTCACATGTGTGGTTTGAACACCGTTTTCTTTTTTTTCAAATAAAATTTTATTGATTTTCAAGAAAACAAAAAAAAAAAAAGGAAGAGAGCATAGAAAAAAAAACAAAAAAAAACAACAAAGTTCAGTACAATGCCAGCCATGGCAACTGATGTTCACAGGTAAGTACATGTAACATTGATAACAGTAATTTCAATAATCGTGGTGGTACATTCATCACCTGTGTTTCCCATCTACCAAACAAGAAGGTGTAATGGGCAAGGAATCTCACCACTTCTTCGTATTTGTAAGTCTGGTTGCACTGCCCAATTCATGAATACAAATGTCTCATAAAAACCGAAAAAGGAGAGAGAGGGGAAAAGAAAACCAAAACACGGAGACTAGAAAGAAAAAGGACAGAGGTTCCAGTGAAGCTGGAGAAAGGGGGGAGAGAAAATCAGGGAGGGTAGGAGGGGGGGGTAAGGGGGCAAATTGGCCCGGGTGAGGAGTGCATAACATCTTTAGGTCTGTGTTGTTTAGCATAGCCACTCCTTTATCAGAGAGTATAAACATATTCCAGAGCATCCAGGCTTTGGAATGTTGTTCTTGTTTATTTTGTGCTGTCACGACTAAGTCCTCCAATCTCCTGATCTCCTCCACTCTGCGTAGCCACAACCCAGTAGTCGGTGGTGAGCTTTTCTTCCACATGAATGGGATGCAAGATTTAGCTGCATTCAGCAAGTGTCGTATTATCGACTTTTTGTAGCTCCGTGCCGGGATTGTAGTGGCATGGAGCAGGGTGAAAGCAGGATCATCACTTATTGTGTGGTCCGTGAATCTTTGAGTAATCGTCCGGAGTGTTGTCCAAAAATGCTGAAGCAGAGGGCAGGACCATAAGATGTGAAGGAATGTCCCTTTGTCCGTCTGACATCTCCAACATTTGTCTGTGGTAGTAGGGAAATGTGTGTAGCCTTTGAGGTGTATAGTACCATCTCATTAGGATCTTGTTAGTTTCCTGTATCTTTGTACAGATGGATGTTTTAAAAGGAGAATCTGATAATCGTTTGAATTTGGGTGTTGGTGAACTTGCATTGTAAGTCGTTTTCCCATTTCTTTATGAATGTCAGGTCAGGTTGTTCTGCTGGGGAGTTGAGTAGCTCAAATGTTTTGGATAGTATTTGGGGTAAGACTCCCTCATCTGCACAATAATCTTCAAAAGTTGTCAGGTCACGGTTAAAATGTGCTGGGGATTGAGTGTAGAAAGTGGTGTAGTCGTATTGTTTTCCAGAATGGCAGTTGGAATCGAACCCTGTTATCAGTTAGATATTGAATAGAGGGCCATTGACTTTCAACCAAGAAATGTGAGGCCCGATCCCTGCTGGTTGATGCAAGTGTCTCGTACTATGACTGTTCCAGACCGGGGAGGGGGGATTAGGATTACCCAATGCAGTAAATAATGTAGATGCGCCTACCCGAAGGGTCGTGCCTATTACGGGATGCGACTTCAATGCTGAGGGTAACTGGGCGAAGCACCAAACCACTACCTTCAGTGAGACTGCGGACTGGGCCTGCTCCAATTGTATCCACTGCTTGTTTTGGCCATGTCAGTTCCAATCTATTGTTCTACCTAGGTGAACTGCCCGGTAGTGGTTCTGTAGATCTGGGAGAGCTAGCCCTCCAAAATGTTTGGGCAACGTTAAATAACGCCTGCACAGTCTAGGTTTTCAAATTTTCTAGTACCATTTGCAATAGGGAATGAATCTGATAGAATTCCATTGGCTTTGACCTGGGCAGTGGGATTGGAATATATGCTAATGATCCACTGTAGCATCTTGTGCCCCAGGCCAATCTTTTTTGATCACTGAGGACATGAAAACCCAATTGACATGGTCAAACGCCTTCTCTGCGTCTGTACTAAGGAAGATGCATGGGGTTTTAGTGACAGAAGCTATATGAATGAGATTAAGCACTTTGGTGGTGTTATCCCTCGCCTCTCGAGCAGGGACGAATCCCACCTGATCCAGGTGAACTAGGTCTGGCATGAGTTGGGTTAGTCTGTTGGCTAGTATCTTTGTGAAAAGCTTATGATCCACGTTCAGCAGGGATATAGGTCTATACCTACTTTCAGTATGAGGGATATATGTGCCCTTAGAGTGTCTCTAAGGGGAAGAGCCCCCTCCCCAAGATGATTAAACATCTTCACCATATAGGGGGCTAGGAGCGGCTGGAGGGTATGGTAGTACTGCAGAGAAAACCCGCCTGGGCCCGGGGCTTTGCCAGGTTTCATCCCACCTACCGCTCGCTGCAGTTCCTCCATGGAAATGGGGTCATCCAGGTCTGTACTTAGTTGGGGGATTTGAGCAGCAGATATGTAGTCATTTATCGTCGTGTCGTTTGGGGGTCGTACTGGGAGGTTATAAAGGGAAGAGTAGTAGTCCCTAAATTCTTTCGCCATCTGGGTTGGTGTGGTCTTTTTGTACCGATGGAGCTATGATTTGGGGAATGTATGTGTTGAGTCTATGACTTCTAACTGCTTTGGGCAATTAATTTTACACATTTCCCGATTCATAAGAGAATTGGACAGATTTATAGTGCCGCCTTGGCTTTATAGTGTAGCAGGTCTACTACTTGCTTTCTGAGGGACATCCGTTCTGCTTCTAGTGGGGAAACCGGGGTTTGTTTGTGTTTCGATTCAACTTCATGTATCTTGTGGAGGAGTTGGAGCAGCTGTTGCTCTCTTTCTCTTTTGATGCGAGCGTCATGTTTAATTAACACTTCTCTTATCACAGTCTTGTGGGCCTCCCATAAAGTACCAGGGTCACAGTCTTCAGTGTCATTAGTTTGAAAATAATGCTTCAACTCGTTTGTGATGTCCGTCATGACTACTGGTGTCTGGAGTAGGCTTTCATTTAACCTCCAAAATTTGGATCTGGTAGCCAGGGTGGATGACAGGCTATAGCGCATGGTGATAGGCGCATGATCTGACCATGTAATATTGCCTATTTCCACGCTGTGGACAGCTTCCAATTGACTGTGTGGGATAAAGAAATAGTCTATTCTCGAGTACACTTTATGTGGGGATGAGTAAAAAAGTGTAGTCTCCGAATATCTATCAATTGGGCGTCGTGTAGGTCCTGAAGTATGTCAACGTGTGCTCTTTTAAGGTCATTCAGCAGCACGCTTTTCTGGTATGTTCAGACCCTTCGTGTTCAGCAAGAAAATGTTGATGGTGTCCATTGTCACCCGGGCTTAAGGGGGGTTTGGTGGAGGGAGATGGGGTGGAAGGAAGGGGGGGGGGGGGAGTCAAAGGGGGTTAGAGCGGGTAGATGCCGGTGAAGACGTAGAAGGGAGAAAGATAGGAAAGAAAAAGAAAGGGAAAAGTGAGTATAGTATGTAACCGTCCAAAAAGACAGATAATGGACAGTGTAATCTTACTGTCTTTTAAGTAAGTGCAAATAAACCTGTTTGCACAGAAGCATGTCCCAGTTCTCACCAGGGGGATGCTTCGTCCTATTGGGGAAGAGGTAAGAGTAGACCGAAAGAGGTTCTCCCGATCCATCCCAGTCCCCCCAGCTTGATAATATGAATGAACAATCTACTCTATAACAAAGTAAGTGCATAAAAAGAAGGGAAACCGTTTTTCTGTAAATTATTCCTGCAAAAAAAAAAACAAAAAAAACAAAACTTGCTGAGCAAAAATGTTATACCCACCCACGCATGTTTAAAGGCATAAATATGAACAAACTGGCAGAATGCCATACAAATACTTACTTGACCGCATGGTACATATCTTCTAGCATATCCTGATCAAAATCTTTTCCTCCATTGACCCCCTTCAAATTTTTTCTGAACTCCTGAGGAATAAAGAAAGTATTAGCAGAACAAAGGGCTTGAAAATTTGAGGAAATGCTTTACAAAAGTGTCCAAAGTTCAGGACTTTCTGTCAGCTGCAGATAGTGCAGACAATCTTTTGCTTTGAAGCATTGCCAAAGGAAAATCGGCAAACTTTCTAGGAAAAAAAAAAAAGAGCATCTCTAGAGGGACCGATTTAGCTTCTTAAAGGTAAGAACAGAAGTTCTAATGCAAGGCAAGTTCAAACCCATTCACATTTGAGGGGGAAAAAAAAAAAAAAGTAAACTAGATCTGATTCAGTTAAGCGCTCCTGTTGCTAGACCATTTATTTCAACATCCACCTTCCCATATTACATATTCTTTAACATTTAACCACTTCAGCCCCAGAAGGCTTTGCCCCCTTCCTGACCAGGCAATTTTTAGCGATACGGCACTGCGTCGCTTTAACTGACAATTGCGCAGTCGTGGGATGTTGTACCCAAACAAAATTTATGTACTTTTCCCCCCACAAATAGAGCTTTCTTTTGGTGGTATTTGATCACCTCTGCGGTTTTTATTTTTTGAGCTATAAACAAAAAAAAGAGCGACAATTTTGAAAAAACAGTACTTTGTACTTTTTTTTTGTATATTTATTATAGCAAAAACTAAAATTTCTTCCTCAGTTTAGGCCAACATATATTCTTCTACATATTTATGGGGGAAAAAAAAAAAAAATCGCAATAAGCGTATATTGATTGGTTTGAGCAAAAGTTACAGCATCTACAAAATAGGGGATAGATTTATGTAATTTTTATTTATTTATAATTTTTTTACTAGAAATCGCGGTGATCTGCGATTTTTATCGGGATTGCGACATTGCGATGGACACATCTGACACTTATACAGCGATCAGAGCTAAAAATAGCCCGATTGATGTATAAATGTCACTGGCAGTGAAGGTGTTAACACTAGGGGGCGATCAAGGGGTTAACTGTGTTCCCCATGTGCGTTTCTAACTGTGGGGGGAATGTGGCTGACTAGAGGAGGAGAGAGAGATAGTTGTTCCTACTTAGTAGGAACACACGCTCTGTCTCCTCTCCCCTGACAGAACCGGGATTTGTGTGTTTACACACACACAGATTCGGTTCTCGCTCTGTTACGAGTGATCGCGGGTGCCTGGCGGCCACGCGCATCCGCTCCGGGGACATGCTGCGGGCGCGAGCCTGCTACAGTGTCTTAAAGAGCCGACGCACAGCTACGACGGCTCGCGCAGCTGTGCCAACTTGCCGCAGTGTAACTGCGGCGTCTGGTCGGGAAGTGGTTAATGCATGTTATTTACCTGTAAATTACCTGTAATTTGTATAAACATCCAAAAGCCCCAAGTCTGTTGCTGGGGGCCGCTATCATAATTGTGAATTGTGATGTGAGCAGCCCAAGCACTCTCAAGTCTATCACTCAACTGACACTCTATTCCCCCTTCACTACTCCACCAGTGGCTACAAATAAATGGGTTTTTAGGGAGGTGGGCCTCCACAGACAGCAATCAGAGACTCCAAGAAAAGGACTAGGACGTGCAAGGAGGGCCTGTACTAGGGAATGGACTTATCCTGGAGTAGTCAAGTTTGCTAGTAAGTGTGCTTCCCCTGGTAAGCAACATGCTTAAAGTGTACAGGATGCCAGGCATGGGTCCTGCATGGGAAATGTGTCCCCAGTGTTTGGGTTATGGTCCCTTTATGGGGGACGATTTGAGGACAGTTTGGGGTACTCAGGGGTGCAGGTTAAGGAATTCCAGTTAAAAAATAAAATAAAATTAAAGATAAATAGTAACAGCTGGAGACGCCACCAGTTAATTCACACTGCGCTCTGAATGGCTGGTGCTGATGCATACTAGCACATTGTGCCTTAACCTTGCAGAGGATTTTAAAAAAAGTGCGGTTTACTACCGCTTTAATAGCAAGCAGCAGTATTTTGAATACAACACTTCTAATTTTTCATTTTCAATCACGTTTGCGATCAATTTGGAAAGCTTTTTTTTTTCAAAGAGGTTTGGAAAAAAACTTGAATTACAGAATCTCTGGCCTAATCTTACCTCCAGAGTCATTGGAACATTCTGCTTGCGAACATTGTGATTGTGTTGGTCAGTATTCAGCATGATGACAGCATAGGCCAAAGCAAAGCAGCCATCACTATGTGCAAAAGGAGTCCCATTTGATTTCTGAAGGAAATGCAAACATTTAAACTTTTATTAAAAACACTTTAAACTGTAAAATAAACACAATGTACAATAGAGATCTTTTTGAAGCATTCACACAGTTGGGAATTGGAAGAATCTAAAAAGAAAACTGATTGAGGCATCACCATAAATGCCAATTTACAAACTGCTACAGCACTTGTAGTGCTTTACTATTTCATAATACATGTGCCTGGTACTAAAAATGTATTAAGTTACTATTAAATTAGTACTAAGGTGCTGTTACTTACCCTCCAATGTTCTGTAAAAGCCTCTAAAAGTCGATGAATCACAGGTGCTTCCCCTGGTAAGCGAAACGCTTCAAGGTAAAGCCTTAAAGCTTCATCAATTCTAAGACCCTGGAATTGAAATGTCCTAAAAAGAAACAACCTATTTCATTCATCTAAATATGACATTGACATTAAACATTGATAAAAAGCAGTCCACTCCTTATCCAGCTATCCCTAGACATTTATGATAAGCCTAAAACATACACTCATGTAAGATCTCCTCCGCTTATCTCTAGAAATTCTTTAGGTCGCACACGTTATATTGAGACAATTCTGAAGTACAATGAAAACAATATGCATAAAAAAAAATAAATGAAAAACGTTATGGTATCTTAACTTTAAAGTGGTTGTATACCCCAATTTTTCATTTTTACCTACAGGTAAGCTTATAAGAAGGCTTAACTGTAGGTAAAATTAATATCTCCTAAACCTGTTCGAAATTGGTTTCAAAGAGACACTCAAGCATGCTTTGGTGTGAGCTCTTAAATAGGAAGTTTGTATTTAACCATTTAAAATTTAGTTAAAGCGGGATTCCACCCAAATTTTGAACAATATCTGTATGTATTCTCTTCCTTGCCTAGATGCTGACATGCCATTTAAAAAAATTTAAATCGCCGTAATTACCTTTTATTTTTCAATTCTTCTTTGCACTTCCTGGTTCTCCTCCCATGGGAGTAGGCATGTTTCTAGCCTCTCCCAGACTCCTGGGAGCTAGTCTCAGGCTTCCCAGGATGCCACTGAGCATGTGCGGGAACGAGTGGTGAATGCTGGGAGCACAGCATTCACCACATCCAGGAAATAAATGCTTGTGGGCTTCAAATGCCCACAATGAAGATGGAAACCGCCTGCAGTGAATAATATAAGTTATTCTTTCCGACGAAATCTGACACAGGCGGACATTTTACACACAATATGTGAGTATGTAATGCTGAGAAGAAAAGTTTGTGAATGAACTAAAAAAAAAAAAAAAAAAAACAATAGGTGGACCCCCGCTTTAAGTATGCTTTGAAGCATAAATGTGTTATTTAGTTTTTACTATGTTTTTTACATTTTTTTTTTGGATAAGGTTACCCACAGACATGTTTTGCATGAACTGGGTAATGATCTGGGTGTATGGTCCCTGGTCTCTGCCGGCAGCTCTGTGGAAGGAGGGGACTATTGCCCTGTTCCCACCTTCTTCCTGCCTTGTAGAAAGTACTTGTAAGCAAAATATGCTTTTTAGATACAGTACTTGAGTGTCTCTGAGATCAGCCAGGATGATGTCTCTATGATGGACTGCTTTCTTAAGTCAATGGGCAGCTTGAATTGCAAATGGATTTTCTATAGTATTGTGCAGCTTTTTTTAAACATGATGCAAGTTTATAAATGCCTGAAAGCTACTGCATCCATGTGGGATTTTTTTTTTTATCAAACTTTAAAAATTCAATACAAGTACCATGACCTTTGATACACCAGCAGATTCTTTGCAAATGCCTAGAATCTTACAAGTTAAAATGCGAATGTTCATTCATATTTAGATAAATTGTGGAATGGTATTAACATTTTTTTTTTTTAGGTCTGCCTGTGTCCAGCTAGTAAAATCCACCATCGCCACTGTTTTTCTCTTCAGTACAGAAAAAGATGTAAAATATTTACATTTTTGACTTGTCACAGGAACGGTAGGGAAATTTTCCAATGGGTAAACCCATTCTGGTGAAAACGTTCTAAGAGGGATAGCAGATCCATAAAAAATTAAGAGGCCTTAAACATTCCAAACCTTGCTCCAAACAAAAAACCCAATTTTTTTTTTTAATATACACTTTTGTACATGACAAATACACAATTGCATAGGTTGCTTATTGCGAAAAATATGATTAAAAGTAGGGTTTTCCCTTGCATTCTGTAAGACTGGGAAACAACCCTGTAGACTTCTTGTACTCACCCTACAAAGCTCTCGAGCAAATCAAGGTTTTTGCGATCACTCACAAATTCCCCGATCATCTTTTTGTCTAGTCTGGGGTTCTCCCTGAGCCATTGAGCCACTTCATTATTATCCATTGGTGTAGCCAAGAGACCCTTTTCCTGAAGAAACTGTATCCCTTTCTTTGGCTTTTGATTAAACTGCTCTGTTCCAGTGATTACGAGCTGAGCAAAACACAGAATTAGAAACATTTAGAATTTGTATACACACGTTTGGGAGTTTAGACACATTTAGGATTTGTATACCTTTTTCTTGTTTTTTATATCATTTAGTTCTTGCACAGCTGGAAGTGCAGAAGAGAACCGTAGTGGTACCTTCACGGTCTTATCAACTAGAAAATCAATTAAATACAAAAAAGTAATTTAAACATTATATTCCACACAAAGCCTGCTAATACTGGTACATTTTATGTCTATGCTATTGTTATTATAAGCATGTTTGAAACCACTATAAAAAGGAAACTACTACGGTTTTCATTAAAAGTAAACATCCAATACAGAGTGCTTTTTCATTAGTGCTGGCCTTTCTCAAAAAGCCCAGCACTGCCTTCTTACTTCACTGCTCAAAAACAACACAGTCCTATATGAGCCAACAAAAGGGAGAGGTATGTGTACCTCCTGTGACTCAAAGCTGTGTGTTTTGAGAATAGACCTAAACACAGGATATTCAAAATGACAAGGTAACACTAAAGTCAACTTGGTTAATCAGATGTAGTCTCTAACATGCTACATGCCATGTGCATGAAAAAAAAACAAAAAACCCCACCACAGAAGAGAAGGACGTGTGTCCCGTAATGCAGAGGTCGTCAACCCCTGGGCCACGGCCCATTACCGGGACGTGGCATTTCTGCAGCCGGGCCGAGGGGGCGGGCGGCCGCCATGAGACACCTGGGCGGGCGGTTTGACATAAGAGAGCCGGGCGGCTGGCATATGAGAGCGATGGATGGGTGGATGAAGGAGCGAGTGGGCAAGCAGAGATGACATCATCTCTCTCTGCCCCCGCATCGCCGCTTTTCCGCCCTCACAGCCGGTGTCCTGTCAGCCTCAGTGTCGGAGCTGGGGCGGGGAGCAGAGAGATGACATCTCTCATTGCCCGCCCCAAATCACCGCTCTCCTGCATTCATTGGAACCCACCACTGCACAGAGGCCTGCCTCTGTGCTAAATGGACCAGCGCTGCCACCAATGCAGTGGTGGCAGGCAGCATGGCAAGTGACATTCTGCATCTGGTGACAGGCAACTTGGCAGGTGGCGTGGCAAGTGACATTCTGCATCTGGTGACAGGCAACGTGGTAGGTGGCATGGCAAGTGACATTCCACATCTGGTGGAAGGCGACAGTGGCAAGTGACCCACTCAGGGCTCTCACTGATTCTGCATTATGGCGAGTTGAACTATTTAATTTATTATTCAAGCATGGCACCAGCCATTGCCCGCGAAAAAACGTTTACCCCCCCAAGCGCAGCCAGTCCCCGATGCCAAAAAGGTTGGGGACTATTGACGTAATGGACTCCAAGAAGAGGTTTATACATCGACTAGAAAAATCCAGCTCACTCCAGTCCACTGAGAAACACAGGATTTCCCCCTGCTGCCTGATTCCTCTCTTATCAGCATGACTTACTCGCTACATTGAATAGAGACTGTATGTTAGGCCTGACTATTGTTATATACGTATTCTGATTATTACAATAGGGCCACTGAACATTTCGGAGGGTGCCGCCCCAATCCTCAAGACCATAAAAAGCCTGGGTGATGGTCTGAGTCAGCTAGAGATGATGGAGAGAGAATATGGTAGTAGTGGCTAAAAGATTCACACAGCCCGAATAACATCCGGACAATGGAGGAAAATATGCTTTTGGTGAAATGGAGCTGGACAGAGACAGGAAAACAATGTTCTAGTTGAGGTGACAGGAAAAAAAACACCTTGGACAAGAATGCAGCCCTGTGCCTCACCGCCACCTTGTCCTTATGCAAAATAAGAAATAAAGAAAATAGGGAGGAACCAGTGTTTGAGTTTTTCCGGGGGTCTCTGCCACATCCCATATATAAGGAAGAAAGCAAAAAGAGGGTATGTGCCCCAAGGGGGATATTATGGGCAGTACAACACCAGGAAATAATCTTTTTAAACAATACTACTGTATTCTATTTTTGCACCATATAATTATTTCCTGGTGCTGTACTGCCCATAATATCCCCCTTGGGGCACATACCCTCTTTTGGCTTTCTTCCTTATGCAAAATAAGAAGCTGCTCCTTGCAGGATAAGGCCACTAGAGTCAGATCCCATGGAGTCACAGGGGAATGAACAGAGGAGCTAAACCAAGCAAGGTCTATCTGAAGGATTGACCTGGAAGATACATGCCCCCTGAAAGTGCGGAGAGCAAAACACTGGTCCAGACTCAGCTTCAGGAAGAAGAGACTTTGCCCCACAAAAACTCCTAGGGTAGAAATCCCAAGGCTCACATTAGGTGAAGTCTGCCTTTCAGGTCTGATGATAAACCTTACAGGAAGCAGCTTTCTTAGCTGTTCACATTTTATGACATACAAATTCACAGATGCCCCTGACACAAAAAAAAAACAAGGCTTCAAAAAGGTATGCAGTTAAAGCCAGTGAATAAAATAGGATGGGGAAACTGTCATTGAGACCGAAGATCCTGACAATCTGACCGAGCCCACAGAGTGTCTGTCAAAAGTTTTACCAGGGCCGCATACCACCTATGCTTTCCAGAAAAATCTCTTAACTGAACAGAGATTAACAGAGCTAAAGAAAACACATCCGCTCTCCCGAGGATACTAGTGGAGGGGAAGTGGGGTCACTCTGTGGCAGCGCTGGCCTATTTGTTTTATTTTTTTGCTGCCAGTGACCATTTCTCCTGTAGGCAGCAGTATTAACAGGCAGTGTAAGGATTCTAAAAATTAATAAATTCATCAATAGATGAGAGAGATATTTTTTTCCCGCAATTTTAAGCTATAAACAAAAACACTAAACACTCTTAAAAATGCTGTCGGATTCCAAGATTGAATTTCCTAGCTCCTAATAATTCAACACAAATTTCTCTAGTCCTCCTGCAATAGCCACCGATATCTTGCAAAAATTAACCATTTTTTACCTTAATGCATTACAAAAAAAAAAACAACAAAAAACAAACAAAAAAACAAACAAAAAAAAAACAAAAAAAACCCAAAAAAAACCCAAAAAAAACCCAAAAAAAAAACAAAACAACAAAAAAAACAGAACAGGAGGTAAGGGATCGCTCTGTGCAATACCATTGCACAGAGCAGGTAACTATAACCTCTTTTTTGTTTTATTGAGAAAAAAATAAGCTTTAATAGCACTTTAAGGGATGAAGAAGCTATTCACAAAAAACACCTTTGCTATCCCATGTAGGAAAAAAAAGCACAATAATTGGTCAAAAGACCTGCTTAGTGACAGCTTTTATTGAATTCTTAAAAAAGTAATGTATGCGTTCTATTTCAAATAGAATATAGTCGTTTTTAAAAAGGTTACTATTTGCCTATGTAAACAAACAATAAGTAGCGATAAAAAGATTGTTACACACATGACAAAAAAACTCTTCTACAGAATGTATTCAGAAAGGTTTAAAAATCTTAAGATAGCTAACCTCCAGTACAGGCACCCTCTGCCTCTTGAATGCCAAGACTCATTTTGTCTGCCATTAAATGCCCACTGGTTGGAGCCCCCTTGGATTCAGTACTTGTGATTACGGTGGTGCTTTCCACAGCATGTTCACTCTCTGAAATAAAAACATTGTTACGTTGAACCAAAATCAAGAAAGTATAGTTAAAAACTGAAACGCATACTCCGAAAATATAGAAGATAAACATTAGGAGAAATGTTAATTTTACCGTTAACAGACTCTAGAGATTTCTCTGAATTATCTGCAGTGGTTTTGCCCATCTCTTTCTTATCCTGTTGCGAAGTGTTACTCAGAATCTTAGCCTGACAATGTGCTTCTGTGCTGTCAATGACGGTCAGCAAAGCCTCTAGTGAAAGTAGGTGAGTGGTATATAGTTGGCCAGATACTGGAAAGGCATTCTGGAAAAACAAAAATCACTTAATATGTAAAAACAAAATAGGACCACGATATTAACATATTTTCCATGGTGAGATTAGCCATAAACTTAAATGAATAGTATGTAAAAAGAAGATTGTGGTATTTGCCATAAAATTTTTCTCTTGAATTTCAATGAGAGGATCAGTAAATCATCCATCACAAAACCGGTGGAACAGCACACTACCTAAAACAACCCTGTTCTGTGAGGATAGGCAGATTGCGAGTTCCTACTAGCTAGAAACAGCGATTTGTCATCGCCTCTAGTGAGCCCACCACCCTACAGATAGAACACACTAGGGAACACAGTTAACCCCTTGATCGCCCCCAAGTGTTAACCCCTTCCCTGCCAGTGACATTTACACAGTAATCTGTGCATTTTTATAGCACCGATCGCTGTCTAATTGTCAATGGTCCCAAAAATGTGTCAAAAGTGTCTGCCATAATGTCGCAGTCCCAATAGAAATCGCAGTTCACCGCCATTACTAGTAAAAAAAAAAAAAAATGCCATAAATCTATCCCCTATTTTATAGACGCTATAACTTTGGTGCAAACTAATCAATATATGCTTATTGCGATTTTTATTACCAAAAATATATAGATGAATACATATCGGCCTAAACCGAGTAAAAAAATTAGCTTTTTAAAAAAAAAAAAAATTGGGGATATTTTTAGCAAAAAGTACAAAATAATGTTTTTTTTCAAAATTGCCGCTTTTTTGTTTAAAGTGTAAAGAATAACAACCACAGAGATGATCAAATACCACCAAAAGAAAGCTCTATTTGTGGGGAAAAAAGGATGTCAATATTGTTTGGATACAGCGTCGCATGACCGCGCAATTGTCAGTTAAACCTACGCAGTGCCGTATCGCAAAAAATGGCCTGGTCATTGAGCAGCCAAATTTTCCGGGAGTGGTTAAATTAAAATGTCAAATATAATACAATTATTTATAAAGAAAAAAAAAAAATATATATATATCACTTTTTTAAAAAAAACATCAATTTCGATTTTGAAGTGCATCCTGAATCTGGTACCGAAATTTTTATTTTGGTGCACTACTACTACTCTGAGTCATATGGAATTTTTTCAAATACAGTTCAGGAGTAGACTGAGGATTCTGAAATCTAATCAGAAACATTAATAGGGGCTTTAGACACCAATAAGGTCACAATAGGATTCTACCATGGATGATACCAGAACGTGTTAGAGCCTCTGTTGGCAGATCACTTAATTAATTGTGCACAAGCCAACAAAGTTTGAAATGGATATATGGGGCCTAGTGAACAGGTCTCACCATCCAGACTGGAAACCCTATATTAGGGGTCCCAGGATCTAGGTTACAGGTGTTGGCTACTTCTGGGGATACTGAGAATCACCCTTATAGAGCAGGATGTAAACAATGTATTTCTGCGAGTTGTAACTTCTATAAGTTAATGTATGTGAACTAAACAATACTCCTACATGAACAACAGGTGTCTTTACTCCAATACACACACACACAATATTGAATTACAAACTCATTTCAGATTGAAATGATCCATCATTAAAAAGGCTATACCTACCTTAGAGAGCAGCTTGGTGAGATCCTCAAAGAGATTAGAGCAGTAAAAATCACAGTCGTAGTTTATGTAAAGCTCTGTTACAAAGCTAGGTATCCTCCAAAGTTGCACAATGGCTTCCAGAGCCATCTCCTTCATTTCATATGGCATCTTTGGATTCTCCACAGTAATGATATCCATCAGCTTTTTTATGTACATCTATGAAAACAGTTAGTAAAACTAGTTATACTTCTCCCACTTCCTTACTGGAAGAACATAATGACGCTATTGCGACAACAAACAATAGATTGCTACTCATGGTAAGTAAAAGGCACTTTTGTACTCAAAATAAAGTTACTTAGTAATGTTCACTCATGGGAAGCATGCATTAAGCAAAAGCCCACTTTTGAAAGGTCTTACCTCCAGCTGAAATTTTAGATGTTCTCTCATGCCTTCAAACAGAAGGAAGCAAGCTCGCAAGGAAGCTGCATACAAGTTCAATCGCTCTGCATTTAACAGCTAAAGAAAGAATGTCAAATATTTAATGAAAGAAAATGCTGAACATTTGTATAAAAAAATACTATAAATATATGGCAAAATTATTGCATCTACATTAGAGCTGCACGATTCTGGCTAAAATGAGCTTAGAAGATAGATCACTATTCTCTCACGATTCTCGCGGCGTAACATCATCTTTCACATTAAAACAAAAAAAAAAACTGGGCTAACTTTACTGTTTAGTTTTTTTTTAATTCATTGAAGTGTATTTTTTCCCAAAAAAATTGCATTTGAAAGACCGCTGGGCAAATACAGTGTGACATAAAATATTGCAGCAATTGCCATTTTATTTCCTAGGGTCTCTGCTAAAATATATATAATGTTTGAGGGTTCCAAGTAATTTTCTAGCAAAAAATACTGATTTTAACCTAAGAAAGAAGTGTCAGAAAAAGACTAAGTGGTTAAACTTCCTGCATTTATACCTTGTTGAAAACTTGGCAGACTGCCAGGCTTTTTTTATTTACGAAAAAAAGAAGTTCTTTCCCTTTGATCTAAGAAGGAAGCTTAGTTAAAATGTATCAAGTTAAAGACTTGGCAGAATGCCTGGATGCTTTCTTTTGACAGCTGAGTGAGCAGATCTCTCCACTTGTTATATGAAAGAATCTGCAACCTCTCCAGGAGAGATGGTATGGGGAGGTGAATCGAGATCATGATTTTTTAACGATTAATTGTGCCGCTCTAATCTACATTCAATACAAATTAATGTTTTATCCCCAAATAAATCCTCTACACATTCTCCCCCCACCCCAAGATCAAAAATAGCAGTATTAGTGGAGCTATATACATTCTATTATGGCCCGTACACACGGTCGGATTTTCCGATGGAAAATGTCCGATCGGAGCGTGTTGTCGGAAATTCCGACCGTGTGTGGGCTCCATCGGACATTTTCCATCGGATTTTCCGACACACAAAGTTGGAGAGCGGGAGATAAAATTTTCCGACAACAAAATCCGTGTGTACACAAATCCGACGGACAAAGTGCCACGCATGCTCAGAATAAATAAAGAGATGAAAGCTATTGGCCACTGCCCCGTTTATAGTCCCGACGTACGTGTTTTACGTCACCGCGTTCAGAACGATCGGATTTTCCAACAACTTTGTGTGACCGTGTGTATGCAAGACTAGTTTGAGCCAACATCCGTCGGAAAAAATCCATGGATTTTGTTGTCGGAATGTCCGAACAAAGTCCGACCGTGTGTACGCCCTATTAAGGTGTATAGTTAAGTGATTAACTTCGTCTACAGTTTCATTCCCTACCACACAAAAGGAACTCCTGCTTTGTATATCAGCTCTAGACAGAGGAGGTGGTCTGTAACAAATTACTTTAACAATGATTTTCAAACTGCAATTAGAAAACTTCAATTTGCAAGTACCTACACTTAGAAAAAAAAAACCTTGTAGTCGATTTTGAATGCTAAATTTTACAACACATTTTATGGGAGTCAAGTTCAACAAATGCTACCTAGCAGCGTTACCTGTCAATAACAGGTGACACATTGGTGTGAGAGTCTAGTTATTGTGTATTGAGGGGAGCTAGCCAAAGCAGGCATGCATGAATCTGATTACCAGCAGTTTTCTTAACTGTCAGCAGTCCGTTAAGGCCAAAGGTTTTTTTTTCAATTTGAAGGAGTAAATTTATGTTCTCGTCTTATTATGCTGCTTATTAAAATGTAGACTTACTCCCTTTGACCTTCAAGGGGTTAACAAATAATGCAAAAAACACTTTCACAAGGGTATATGGCACTTTTATATATGCCATATATTGAATGACACTGGTGTTGATCATCATCTTCTAGGAATTGTAGGAAACACTATCTACTACCTGAAATAAATGTCGACAGAGCTCATCCTTCACAAGCCCCAGAAGTGAGGAATAATTTGCTATGGGGGCAGATTCCAATGCCACAGTAATCAGCTGTAATCCCATGTGCATCATCACTTCGGAGTTATGGCGATCATGGGGGTTGGCAAGTGAAATGAGAAAGCGAAAAAGTTCACGAATACAGGGTAATCCATAAGGAACCAAAACCACTCCTAGAAAAACAAAATGTAACGGTAAACAAATCCAACAGCACACATCAATTCAGTTCTGATTTTTCATTGTACCACTAGCCCATAAAAAACAATCTGAGGGGAAAACTGAAGGAAGTGGGATGTGGTGAGAGTCACACACTGCGAACTTTCATCCGGAAAGCCTTAGTGCAATTAAGTACTGTACTTCATTACTAATCAGCAAAGGAAAGTTTTCCCCTAGCTATGTAGTATATAAAATAATAAACTAAAGCTAGCAAAACATTCTAATTAGTGTTAATAAATACGAAATGTGTAGCACCGTAAAGAATTCTTAAAACAAAAAGGTAATCACATGCCTCATTTAATTGCATATCCCATTCTATCACATCTCAACAGGAGGATTATTCCTCATTTAAGCAAAGTGGGCAGAGCCATGCCAAATCATTCCTCTATACCTCAAAAGCCAAATGCACATTGTGAATTACTGGTGTATAGTGCAAATATTTGCAATTGTAGAGTAATTCTTTCCAAAATGCATAAAGCCATTTCAGGCATTTTGGCCATCATGACCTTTATGGCTATACTGACTAAATGCTATATGCCCTATTGACAACCCCTCACCTTCTTTCTGTGAAGACTGTGTAAACCTAACTCCACGAGGGTTGACATAGTCCATATCATGTACAGAGGCAGAGTCTGAGTGTTCAGCTAGCGAGGAGCTATCATCTAGAACTTCAGGTAAGGATTCAACAGAGGCAGATTGCATCTTCCTTCCTAGTAATTCTTCGGTCTTTACAGAACAAGAAGAAAATTGGTTACAATGGTATGGATCAGATTGAAATTCCATGACATCATTAAAATATACATTAATTTAAAATATTAAAGTGGAACTAAACTCTCCTATCCTTTACAGCCTGTGGCAGGTATCATTCACAGCATTCCCTAAACAGTTATAGAATTTCAGGTATGGATATTTTATACATAGTTACATTTGCTCCAGCTTGGGCACAGGAATTGCAGGGAGCCTGTGACTACATCAGGGCTACACAAAGACGAGTTTTATGTTGTACCAATTTCACTTGTTCATGGTCAAGAAGGGGCTTTCAGGGAAGGTGTTTATTTGGGAAATCTTTAAAGATGAACTCCTGGAATTCAGCTGCTTTGTAAAAACTGTAGACATAACATGACTTGGGTCAAACAAGGTGCCTGCCGCCTCACAGACTTCTATTATTCACATCTGACAGGTTTTTGGTCCAGGAAGATACTGTCCGGAGCTCTGATGCAGCTCGCTGTGGTCTTAGCTCCTTCAAGAGCAGAGTTGCTGGAGCAGTTATGCCTGCCTCTCCTTCTGCACATTTACAGATGCCTTTGTATTATGTGGAAACATTCACAAAATACAAGGGCTTCTGTGAAAGGGCAGCAGAGTAAAGGAGCGGGCAAAGCTGCTCTGTATGCTTCTCTCGTCTCACAGCCAGGAGTGTATCCCTCTGGGAGTGCAATAAACCGGTCACATATAACAGACACAGTGCCTTGAAAAAGTATTCATACCCTTTGAAATTTTCCACATTTTGTCATGTTACAACCAAAACGTAAATATATTTTATGTGATTGACCAACACAAAGTGGCACATAATTGTAAAGTGAAAGGAAAATGATAAATTGTATTCAAAATTTTTTAGAAATAAAATGTGAAAAGTCTCACGTGTATTAGTATTCACCGCATTTACAGCTGCAAGTCTTTTTGGGGATGTCTCTACCAGCTTTGCACATCTAGAGAGAGTGAAATTGCTGCCCATTCTTCTTTGCAAAATAGCTCAAGCTCTGTCAGATTGGATGGAGAGCGTCTGAACAGCAATTTTCACTTTCAATAGATTTTTAGTGAAAAAATTAAAAAAAAAAAAAAAAAGGTACAAAACATGGTATATGAGAACTTTAAAATTGTCAAGAAGATAGACAGCAGCTGTCGAAAAATGTAAAAACATCCAACAATATATATTGCTTAATAATAGACAAACTTGTAGCCTGTAAGTTAGAGTAGGTATGGAAGAGGCAGGTAACATCTCTACATGCTGCAAAACAATAAGCAGATCCAGACGCAACAAGGAAATAAGACAGAAGGAAAGAGAAAGGAAAAATTGTGAACAGCATTTTTCATGTTTTGCCACAGATTCTCAATTTAGGTCTGGACTTTGACTGGGCCATTCCAACACATGAATATGCTTTGATCTAAACCAATCCATTGTAGCTCTGGCTGTATATTTTTCATTGTCCAGCTGAAAGATGAATCTCCGCCTCAGTCTCAAGTCTTCTGCAGACTAACAGGTTTTCTTCTAGGATTGCCCTGTATTTGGCTCCATCCATCTTCCCCATCAACTATGACCAGCTTCCCTGTCCCTGCTGAAGAAAAGCATCCCCACAACATGAAGCTGCCACCACCATGTTTCATGGTGGGGATGGTGGGTTCTGAGTGGTGTGCAGTGCTCCGAAGCACCTTACACCTTACAGCCTCACATGGCTTCTCACAAACTGCAAAACGGGACGTCTTATGGCTTTCTTTCAACAGTGGCTTTCTGCTTGCCACTCTTCCATAAAGGCCAGATTTGTGGAGTGCACACCTAATAGTTGTGCTGTGGACAGATTCTCCCACCTGAGCTGTGGATCTCTGCAGCGCCTCCAATGTTACCATTGGCCTCTTGGCTGCTTCTCTGATTAATGCTCTCATTGCCAGGCTTGTCAGTTTAGGTGGACAGCCATGTCTTGGCAGGTTTGCAGTTGTGCCATACTCTTTCCATTTTAGGACAATGGATTAAACAGTGCTCTGTGAAAATTTCAAAGCTTGGGATATTTTTTTTGTTTGTTTATAACCTAACCCTGCTTTAAACTTCTTCACAACTTTATCCCTGAACTGCCTGGTGTGTTCCTTGGCCATGATGTTATTTGCTCACTAAGGCTCTCTAACAAACCTGAGGGCTTCACAGAACAACTGTATTTATAATGAGATTAAAATTAGAAAAAGTGGACTCTACTTACTAATTAGGTGACTTCTGAAGACAATAGGTTCCACTAGATTTTAGTTAGGAGTATCAGAGTAGAGAGGGCAGAATACAAATGCACCCCACACTTTTCAGATATTTGTTTGTAAAAAAAAACTTGAAAACCATTCACCATTTTCCTTCTACTTCACAACTATGTGACACTTTATGTTGGTCCATCACATAAAATCCCAATAAAACACATTTAGGTTTTTGATTGCAACATAACAAAAAGTGGAAAATTTCAAGGGTTATGAAGACTTTTTCAAGGCACCAAGTCATGCACCTAATTGGACTTAAGTCAGAGTGTGCTTGCACTGTTTGCAAAGTTGCTGAACTCCTGGAATTCAGCTTTAAAACCTAAGCTTTTAGGGATATGAGTTGTTTGCATGTTTTCATACATGCTCAGATTAAGTGATTACATAGGGTACTTGGGATGAGACGGCACATCAGTACACAGCTCCTGACGACTTCTAGTGACGAAATTAGTTGGGTGGAGCCTAAACTGAGTGGGTAATTTCCAAGAAGCCGCTCATGCGACCTGGATAGAAAGTGGAGCGTTTCTTGCTCGTTTGGGTGATTTTTTTTTCTAGTGCTGAGAATCAGCACTATGTGAGTGCATTCTTTTACATGCCTTTTAATGCGTATAATAAGCAGGTTGCCCTATGAACCCCTTTAATCCTTTTCTTTCCTACTTAGGTTGATGGAGAGCAAAGTGGAGGCTGTGATTGCTCCGGGCATTCAAGGCATACCAATTGATTACAACATAACATGTGCGGTTTGAACATCCTATTCAATTAGGTCAAATTCAGAAGCTGAGTGGACCATTGATTGAAGCTGAAAAAGA
Organism: Lithobates clamitans; assembly: GCA_037952925.1. Taxonomy (NCBI): domain Eukaryota; kingdom Metazoa; phylum Chordata; class Amphibia; order Anura; family Ranidae; genus Lithobates; species Lithobates clamitans. The sequence continues at coordinate 4,146,158 of JBBGZY010000926.1, forward strand.
ATGAACTACACAGGAGGGTGTCCTCCATATTCCATTTTGTAATGGATTCAATTCTTTGCTTCAAATCATATGGAGTGTGTTCATTTTTCTTCTCACTGTGGAGGTGTGGCAGACGTTTTTTTGCACTATTGTTATAGATTTGTAATACAGAATGTTTCAGAGAAGGAAATGTGCATGTATTACTTTTGGAGATTTTATATACTTGATTGCACAAATTTTTTATTTTTTTTCGCAACTGCACTTTATAGGCAAGATTAGATACATGTAGTACATATATTTAACAGTCTGGTAGATATATTTTAGCACAGTTTTTCTTTTTTTTTGTGTTTATTTGAATATCTGCATTAATATATCTAAACAGTTGCTGTGTAGGAGGGAGATATATGAGGTTTGTTCAAGTCCAAAAAATTTACTTTATTTTATTCTACTGCTATAGATCCATATGATTTTCCCAGCACTAGAGCTAATAACACACATTTTTTTTCATTTTGACATGAATTGCTAATAAGAGGCTTTAGGGGGAACATTTACATAACGAAGACATGTTATGGACAAAAAAATTAGAACGAGGTGGGATCTAGCAACATTACAGAAAGAGGGCTTCAACCCCAGACGATTGAGGTGGGATGTGCGCCCCAATGATGGTAATGATAAACAGGCCACAACAAGAGAGTGGTTTCATTTTTTAACCATTGTGAAAGAAAACTTGAGTTATTGATAGAGAGGAGGAAGAAAAAATTATCTAGATTAGAAAATGACAGGCGTTTAAGGAAAGGTTGACCTAATTTAAAAAAAAAAATCTGAGTACAAAGATTTATCTAAGAAGCTACAAGACTATCATTAAATTGGATACAGAAACTGGAAATTAAATATTAATAAATATTTGAGAGATAATTTGGATTATCAAAAACATGGGACTGATGAGAGATTTGATCTAGGAAGAAAAACCAATACAGATGGGTAAGAAGAGGGAGAAAAAAAAAAAAGTTAATATGCAGGGCACTAGTAATGCAACATAAAGAGATAATATTAATACTATACAGCTTTAGAGCCAAACGGTCATTGCATACTATACAGTGAGTATAATTACATCTACTGCAGTACATTGCATTACTATTACTAAGCACAAAGACAACTATGTTTCTTACACCTTTCATGAAAACCTGAGAATTGTGGGAACAGTGAGTGAACTATACAGACATTGGCTTACTAACATTTCAGGGTTCACTTTCATCTAGATTTCTATTATAGGAGTGGACAGTTACTTGCATGGACTTTGGACAGAATATGTCTCACTAACAAAGCATGCCAAAGATATGATTATCCTCCAACTGGGATCGGGATTTTACACTGTACCCAGGTACATTTGTCCTACACCCAACATTTTAAAATTATTCCAACCAAATAAATGAACTGAACAGCAATACAAAATCCGCAATCACCATCTGATGCATGAAATAAAACATTTAAAATAAATAATATAGAACTGTACTACAAATAAATTAAAGCACTACCTTGTGGTCGTCGGGGTTTGGTTGTTCGGATAGATACAAGACTCCAGATGACTGTAGTGTTGCAACGTTTGCATTATCTATTTCAGATAGATCCTCTTTAGATGTAGTCTGGGAGGAAAATCCAAGTGCACTGTCAGTCATGGGGCTGACAGCAGATGATGTGGCCTCTGAGCTTACAGCTGAGACAGGGGAGGTAGCATCTGGAGAGGATGCTTCAATGAAAGGAATACCAACTGCAAGAAAATTAAAGATCTGTAAAATTTTCTTACATGGGATCACTTAACTGAACTACAGGCAAGCAGCTAGTGGCAAATTGTTTTACCTGTTGAAAGATTTTCAGTTCTGTTAACCCAGTTTAGTAATCTATACAGTTCTGACAGACTGCATACCCAGGACGCGTACACACGGTCGGACTTTACGGCAGACTTTGCCCGGCGGACTTTTCAACGTACTTTACGACGGACTTTCTGAATCAACAGACTTGCCTACACACAATCCACCAAAGTCTGCTGAATTCGTACATGATGACGTACGACCGGACTAAAATAAGGAAGTTCATAGCCAGTAGCTGCCCTAGCGTGGCTTTTTGTCCGTCGAACTAGCATACAGACGAGCGGACTTTTCGACCGGACTAGATTTCGACGGATAGATTTAAAATATGTTTCAAATCTAAGTCCGTCCAACTTTTGAGCAAACAAAGTCCGCTGGAGCCTACACACGATCGAATTGTCCGACGAAATCCCGTCCGCCGGGCAAAGTCTGCTGTAAAGTCCGCTCGTGTGTACGCGGCATTAGACCTCTAAAGCAATAAAGCAGTACAACCTCTGTGTTTTGCCCTCCTTTCTGCATATTGCCAGTGTTAAATCAACAACACTGCACTGCAGCAAAGCCTGACTGGGCCCTAGTGCTGCCCTTCCATTTCTCAGTGGAAACATTGACTAACTACAGTAACAGTCAAAACAATTCGTATATACCTCTAAGTACTATTTAAAGTGAATTAGCCAAAACAGTCTTTTGTTTCCCCCTTTAGGTGGAGTAGGTACAGGTTAGAAAATCTCTGGAATATATTTTTATTTCTATTTGTTATCACTGGGGATATTCCTTCCTGTCAACCACACAAAGTGAGGGGGGAAGGTCCCAAATGGCAATTTTCTTTCATATACGTGGAAAACCAAAGGGTACGGTTCAATGGCAACTGTCAATTTTTTGGTTATCTCTGAAATGGCAGCGGACAGTACAGTCCTGAACAGTCCTGTGAAAAAATATATACACTCATAGAAACAACATACAAACATTAGATATGGATTCAAATAGTTCCTACAGATAAAAACAGATATTCTTTAATAAATGCCAAATAAAATTGACATAATGTATTTTTATGATGTCAATTACCCAAGATGCAGTTTTGTCTGGGAAAAATTAGCACATCTCTACATCTACCACCACTTCAAATCTATGAAATTATAATCCAATCTTGCAGATTAGGTGCCAATGATTAGAACCTTCTTAGTGTTTCTGTAGGTGGAATCTGCCTTTTTTTGAACCTCATACATCTAGGGTCTGGTGTTCACTTTGCCATTAACATGTCAACATGCCTGCACAGCCATGACATTCATTTACAAAGATTTGTAAATTAACTAAAAGTCCAATCTTCCACTGCAGCAGAGGGACTTGTAGTTCTCAATGGACTTCAAGTGCACTGATCAGAGCACTCATAATCCACTGACACTTCCTGCAGCTTTTTAACTGAAAGCTCACATGGAGGTACAGGGCAGAAAGCTGGAGGATGCGTGTGCAGGTGCCTGACATTGCACCCGCGATCCACTGATCACGAGTGTAATGATTTTCAGGTAAAAGATAAAAAATGCACATTTTTATCCTGCAAAAATATGTGCATTTATTACTGTTTTCTCTAAAAGGCGAACTTAAAAAATAAGGATTTTTAACTTGTAAGCAAAAAATGTCAGAAAAAGGCTTAGGCAGGAAGGGGTTAAAGATGCTGAAATGTAAATGTATTGGCCCTGAAAAGTAATGATCTGTTTCTGGGGTCCCTATTGCTCGGTCACCAACACCTGCTTTTTTGATGGGTCGACTATATTTCAGCTGTTTGCAGTATGCCGATAGCCACAAGAGAGCCACAAGAGATGTTCTTAGGACTTAAATATCAATTGAACGTTCAGTGGACCAAGGAGTGATTTGTGTTTTGTCTAATACAGTCATGTGAAAAATTAAGTACACCCCATGGCAATTGTTGACTTTTCAACGTATTTGAACAAGCAAACATTTGATCTTTATTCAAACAGTGCCTACAGATAAAGGTAATGTACTTAAATAAGATAATAACATTATATATATTTTTTTAGCAGAGACCCTAGAGAACAAAATGGCAATCGTTGCAATATTTTATGTCACACAGTATTTGTGCAGCGGTCTTCCAAATTTTTGGGGGAAAAATACACTTTCACGAATTAAAAAAAAAACACTAAGAGTAAAGTTAGTCCAATTTTTTTTGTATAATGTTAAAGACGATGTTACGCCATGTAGATAGATCGTGAACATGTCACGCTTTAAAATTGCGCCACAATCGTGGAATGGCGACAGAGGAGGTCTTGTGCTAGAATTATTGCGCTGCTCTAACAATCATGGCGATACTTCACATGTGTGGTTTGAACACAGTTTACATTTGTGGTCGCGACTTACGTATGTGTTCGCTTCTGCGCATAAGCAGGGAAGGATGGGGCGCTTTAAAAAAAATATATTTTTACACCGTCCCTTTGAAAAGAAAAATTCTCATCACTTTTATTGCTGTCAGAAGGCATGTAAACATCCCTTGTGACAATAATAGGCAGTGACAGGTACTCTTTATAAAGACCCAAATCCCTCCTTTGCTCATAAAAGTATTCAAAACGCCCAGTTTTGCTGTTTTGAATACTGTCATTATTTTAAATTTGGCACCTTTAAGTCTTCTGTAAATCGGAAGTGATGTCATGACATCACTTCCGAGTTACTAGATCCAATCAAGGCGTCCCCTTCACCCACCCCCCCCGCTGCTTGAGATAACAGCTGAGCAGCTTTTAAGCCACATCGATTGTTATCCCAAGAAAGCCAACCAACAGGCCTAAAAATATGTACCGGGGTGATGCCTGCAGCTGCAAGCATCAACCCGGTACAACCCGTTCAAGCTGCATATTTGCGTACGGTCGTCGGGAAGGGGTAAAGATTACTAGAGAGTAGGTAAAGTTATGTGTATGCTTTGGTCTTGGGACTCATTTTAAGTTTAATGTAAAGGGTAGGTTTAAATTCAAATTGATGAATATAAAAAAAAAAAAAAAAAAGGAAAAGAAAAAAAGACTCAAAAGTTATGAAACAAGAGTTTAAAAATGGAGGGTGGGATCAGGCATGGGTGGAGAAACTCATTTTACCCGAATTTGTTGAAGAGCCATTAATTAAAGGCTGCTGAGGATCAACTCCAGTCATTGCTTTGGTCAAATGACGAGGTGGTCGTGGCGATCGCTTCTGTTTCTTCCATTTTGAGGTTTCACTGGTACCTCCAGCTCTCATCTTTAACTGTTAAGAAAACATATCCCACACGTCAAAGTGGCAGTGTAGAACAATCAGAAAACGAAAAAACAGTCATTTATAAGGTTTATTAGGATTTTATTCTTTTATACCAAAGTTAGAATCAAAAGTTGTATTGCCACTAACCATGCAGCAGAATACAACACAAGATAACTAAAATAAAATTACAACACACAAGAGCAATTAATATTGAAACCATCCACTGGCAGAAACATTTACAAAAACATGAGGTTCATTTCTGATTTGTGAACCATGAATGATCCTTTAAAATGCCTGGATAAGGAAGGAGTCCTAAATGGCTTTGAGAAAAGGATATGCACTATACAGACTACATTACCTACCATTTGTGTAGGTTCTAAAGGGACCCGCGTACAGCACTACTAATTTAGGTTTAGAAAGAGGTAACCCCTTTGTAATTGCAGTAGGTCTAAATGTAAAATGCTCCTTGCCATGAGAACATTCATTAACCTTTTAGTAGAGAACTAGTAATATGCAACTGTGTGGCGTTCCTAGTTCTCAGACCAACTGTCATAAATTGAACCTCTATTGTGTTATTTTTAAGCAGCAGCTTGATTGAATAAACTCACTGGAGAACATTACAGTACCATGCAGTGACAAATAAAAACCAACTACAAAGGCTCCAAATTCAGAGCACAAGGCTTCAGAAAGAACAAAGGCACCCATATCATAGGACATCCATTCTGGTCAAAATATAACCAAAATTCTAAATGGCTGAAAATATGTAGAAGAAAAGTAATGGATGTCTCCAACAATTTTCTATTGGAGATCCAAAAAATACGGTACTGTAGCAAGATAGTAGTAGAAAGCCCTTATTGTGAAACCATCAGAGCAGTGGAGCTTAGTTGTGTAGGGAAAACACTATATTCAGAAATGTATTTCCACTCTCTCCACCAAAGCCACTGGAAAAGTTTTCACAGTAAAAAGTAAAACACACTGGTGAGTTTCACTCAATTAAAAACACATGAAATTGGAAATACATTAAAGGCTTCACTACATTACTACTACCTCATTGCAAGGAAAAAAAACAGGTCCTGAATTTCTCAATATTACGTATTGCACTGATGTTTTCAAGTTCCAATATAAAAAGCTGTATATGCCTCTGCACTGTCTTATCCATTAAACCTATCCTCAAAACAAAATTGTACACCAATCACCTTGAAGGAAGTTATATCAGTGTTAGCCAACTTTAGCAAGTATCATCAGCACAAACTTTACCAAGAGTAAGTGCTACTTCAGGGTCCGGGTTTGGCAAAGACAAACTAGACAACTGTTCAATGTTACCAAGTTCCAAATGGACAATAAGAAGCGGAAACCTTGGAGCATGTTTACACCCTCATTGATGTGGCTAACACCACAAATGCATGGAAAGAATTGTGCAAACCACTTCTTGCATCATGACAGCAGCAGTGTGCAATTTCCTTCGATCTGCTCAGCAGGTAGACAATTACAGCTAGACTTGGGTGACAGTCTTATAGTACATGCATTGCTTATGAGGAAGTACTGCTGCTTTAAGGAGAGAATCTGGTTGATTATCATTTAGTTATAGATGCAGGTGATGAAAGGGGTGCAGGGGCAGAGAATGATTATTTTGACAGCTGCAGGTTAGCGCTCAGTCTGTAGCTATTGTCATTCAACATGTGCACAAAATACAAGTGGGATATTTTTCAAGACTAGTACAATGCTAATTATGGCAAATTTGTCTTTGGTAACATGGCACTTTTGTCTCTACAAAACAAAGCTTTACCGCCTCTGATAAAAAGCCCACAGTAAAATCATGCAACAAATACTTTAGATGCATGACATTACTCTCTAGGGCTTGCAGCATGGTACCTCTCTGCACATAGCAACATGATGTTCTGGCTAATGTAATCATGCTGTTCATTTAACACATAACTGATTATGACTCTTCTGCCTCTTGTAGCATGCTTATGATAACTACACACATGATTATGTGCTATATGATTGTAAGAGCACAGGGAACACTAGAACTGAGGAGTGGTAACCAGTAAGGAACTTTAAATCCTCTCTGTGCTTGTGTTCCTTGTAGGGAGAGGAGCCTCTCATGTGACCATCCTGCAGGATGACTTGGGAAAAGTGGTAAATTATCCAGTGCCATAAATAAGAAAGGTGAACGTTGCAATTTTCTACCCCACACTTTATCCATAAAGATCATACAGCGCTCTGGATGCCAAAAATGATCTGACCATCTGAAAGCCCTTTTTGGGTATTACCAGGGAGTCATTGCTATCACTTTTATGCATGAGAAGTTACATTCATTCATTGATGCAAACAACTTGTATGTTTGGATCAATGCATGGACCATGCTCTGTGCTACAGTTTTATGGCTCCTTCATACCTGTATTTTCACAAGTGCACAAAAGTGGTCATTATTTAAAAAGATACATATCAAAGTAAGCAGACAACTTACTGCAATATGCCATACCCCCTGTGCTTAGAAAAAAAATCCTAGCATTGTGAAAAGTACCCAGAATGCACTACAGTCATCTGATTTAAGAGAGCCATGCCATTTACTTTAAAAGGAGAAGTACAGCCAAAGCTTGTTTGGCTGCATTTGTTCTGGGGCTCATAGAAGTGCAATTAGTTTTGCACTCCCGTGACCCGGTTTCAGCCGTCAGAGGGCTAAAGACCGCTGTTGGCTGATGTCACACAGTCACTTCAGGCTGGGGAAAAAAATCGCAACCATATGGAAGACCGCTGAGAGACTGAACCAGCCGCTCTATACCCTCTCTGGCCCAATTCTCCAATGAGCACTGAAGGGGCAGAGCAGTGAGCGATGACCGGCAGCCTTAGAGCCAGTGGGGAATCAATGCTGCATCCACCTAGGCAAGTATGATATTAAAAACAAAAAACATATATATATATATATATATATATATATATATATATATATATATATATATATATATATATATATATATATACATATATACATATACATACATACACACACACATACATACATATATATATAGACATATATACATACATACCATACATACACACAGACATCTTTTAATAATTAACTTCCGCATACATCTGATAACCAGGGAACTTAGCTGATTATATTTCTCATGTAATAGTAATTTATACATCACATTATCTACTGAAAGGAAAGAAAAAAAATCACTGTGTACTAGGGAACATTTAGAAATGTATACTGTGCCCAAGCAGTGCCTTGAAGAAAATGTAGCCTTTGTCTTGAATTTCTCCTGAAAAATAGCTGCACACTTTGTAGTATGCAAGTGTGTGCCTAGGCACTCCTGTGCCTACAGGTTAGAAGTTGTACATTTCCAGTGTGAAAACAAAGGCACAGCTGCCTATGACGGGTAGGGTAATTTGGAGTGATAGTAGTGATGTCACTGTTGTGCTGTTTACTGCGCGCCTTGCTGGAGGCTTCGTCCAACATGAGACAAAGCCCCGTCTCAACCGAGATTGCCATCTCCCCACAGAGATATAGTGTAGCACAAGGCATAGTAAATGAGTGCTGGGTAAAAAACATTAGCTACAGGGAGACCATAGGCAATATTGGTGACTAGTTCTTTGCCCTCTTACTTGTCTTTTTAAAAAGGTACACTTTCCAGAGTTCAATTCCTCTTAATATGTATGAGTATTTTCAAGGGCCATCACCTTACCCAATTGTATTCTCATTCTTTTTAGACGTAATGATCCTACTTCACAGCCTGCCCAGGTCCAGACCGTGTCACACAGGCCACTGCTCCAGCATTTTATCTTCCATACTCCAACCCAATACTTCAAAAACTGTGCCCCTGTGCTTTTTTTAATCGGAATCAACATGCATGCATCAAGTAAAACTGTATGCCTTATCTCTTAGAGCTAAGTAACTCAGAGTACAGAGCTGGAGTATGGAGAAGAGAAAAGTGAAGCTGTTCACTGCAAAGTATAGTATGGGCAAAAGAAAGTTGGGTAATGTGAAGTAATGTGCAAGAGAAATTAGGATGACAAGGGAAGTGGGGGATAGGGGAAGTTAAAAATCCTAAAAGTGAACTTACATGTTAGAACTAGAAAAACACTGAAGAACAGTAAAAAAAAAAAAAAAGTGTAAAATAATACATTATTATGTATATTGAGCAACAGGTTTAATTCTCATGGATACAGATTCAAATCATTAACTGCATCCATTATGTGAAAATACCAGATACACTTTTTACTGCAGATATGAAAACGTTATACATTACTTAGTATATAAACATGACAAAATAAACAAACAATGCAGCAAAAAGTGGTACAGAAATTCACAAAGGGGTAGAGAAATTGTTATGAGGGAGGGGAGACGGAGATTTACAGTCCTCCTTACCTGAACCCGTTTGTTTTTCCAAAAGATATTGTAAGCCTCAAGGAAAAATGGCACGAGCCATAATTAGTAATTCAATTAAAGTGCCTACAGCTATACATTCGGATTGCAGACAGGGGACTGGTTGACACATCAAGACGTGAAGGTAAGGGCACAATAACATGCACACTTCAGCTAGGGTCACATGAGAGCTTTTCATAAGCCTGAGATTTAAAGGTTGCAAATCTGTTATACAAGAGAATCTTTTCTCAAAAAGAAAAGGATGGAAAAAAAAAAAAACGCTGCATGCTCAATAGAGTAGAGGTCTTCTCATTCACACCAATATTCAATGACCATCAGTTACATGAGGAATATTCATACAGTGAATCTAATATAAACACTGGTGGCATGAAAAGCTCTCCTGTGATCTTGCCTTTTAAAAAGGGTGATCCATGGTTCCAAATGTATTTAAATGTTAGCGTTTTAATGTTAAAACATTATTCCAAAGTATACTTATGATAAGGAAAGAAGGGGGTTGGGGTATGTATACCCCTGGGACTTTTAAGGTGCCTTTCAAAATTTCAATGGATCAATAAGGGAAAATAGATCAACATCAAGAAAAAAAGAAAGAAGACACTGTATGCAAATTGCCAAGCTGACTAATAAGTAAATTCTTGATACAAAATCTTTAATAGTTTAGGAATATTACAAAAAATCATCTAAAAACAAACACAATCTTGAACAGTCATAGTCAATCAATGAAATACTATTAGAATTAAAAACCACTTTGCGATACCAATCTCAACATGTTTCGCTCAACACATGAGCTTCATCAGGAGTTTTTTGGTACAGATGTGGCATACTATAGATAAAACAAGAAAAGAAAGAAAAAACAAAATATAAATCAGATGTTTACAAGACATTTAAAGATAAGGTTTTCAAGAATGAGCAATACATTAAGTAGTACTGAAAGAATAATAACCGGTGTATATACATTTGCATACAGACAAAGTGTATGGGTAAAAAACTCCTGTTTCTACAGGTCTATAATAATGACAATCTAGAACAATATGGACAAAAAGTTATAATTATTATATAATATGTACTTTTGTTTCCGGGTCCACAAAAGGAAAGTACACCAATGTGGACATAGGAAAGGCATAGAGAAACACATGAAGAAAGTGGGATTTGCTTACCAAGCCAAAACAGATTCAAAAATGAATAGTAGACAACATCGATTGTGAACGTCTATAAGGTTCCGTGGCTCAAATGCCAATCAAAAGCATACATCTCACCCGTCTAGGACCTCCCAGACCCGTTTTTTGGTCCACAGAGGGGCCCAAGTATCAAGTAACTGAAATCAAATATTAACAAAAGAGTAATACTTTTAGTTAGTTAAGCTACTAACGGGAAAACAGGGCAGTTGGTAAACGAGAGCAGTGAAAAGTTTGAAAATTACCTTCCAGGTTGAATCAAGGGTAAATGTTCAAGGCTAATAGATAGCCGTATGAACAAAAAACATAAAGGAGAGCAACGCTCCAGTTTCACCACAAGGTGGCACTCCAAATTGATAACCCTTAAAGGTCAGATCACAAAATCCAGGTATATATTGCCCCAGTACACTATAAGTAAAAATACAAAAAAGCAACCAAATTACTCTAAGGAAACTTTCCTATTAGCAGTGTCATTGATTCGGTCATCAACAAGAGATAACCCTTCTTGGATGAACCGCTTCGTTTACCTGAGAGATGGGGTGGATGTGTACGGAAGGGGAGAGCGGCATATACCTCCCCTTGCAGCCTCAGAGCCACTGTCAGAGGGATAGCGGCTAGTGAGCCGTGCTATATAGACCCCTCCATCACGGTGGCGTCTGACGTCACCATCGGGATGCGGACGTCTCGTGAGGCCCTCCCTCAGATTACATGTGGCCAATGGGTAGTGAGGGGGCGAGGCCAGATGTCATCCAAGCTCTGGCCCTCTTGATTGGACATGCGTGCTTTCGGAACTCATTACGACGGTATAAATAGGCGCATGCGCAGGCCGGGAACGAACGTCATTCAAGGCCCATTGCCACGCACGCGCACCGCAAAAAGAAAGAGAAGCCGAGCAACAACAGCCACACATGTCAAAACATTAACTGTCGGGGGCAGAGCAGAATGGCAGGTCAATCATTGTATACAAGTCAGCCATATTGACTAAGGGAAAAAAGGAGGGAAAGAATATGTGTGTAAAGAGAAACATTTAAAAAAAATATATAGATGTTTCACACATGACGAGCAGTTACCTGAGTCTGTCTGATATTCATTCCAATGATTTGCCACATATGGATATGAATAACCCGATTTCCAGGATTACAATAAAATAAATGAAATGAAAAAAATAAAAAATAAATAAAAAAGGGGAAAATTAAGGTGAAGGGAATAATAATTAGATAAATTATATTGGAATAATAAGGGAGTAAATTATTAGTTTGACCATCGGACACATGTATCTTAATAGGGAATATAATGCCTCTAGGGCCCCCAGGGGGGGGTGATTGATTACTCACTCCACACCCTAGGTGCCCGTGGCGTCCGTGCGGACCAAAACAAAAAACGGGGCAAAGAGAGGACCTATCATTGGCGGGGAGACGAGAAATATTTAATTCGCTTTTTTCAAAGAAATATAATTGTTTTAAGAAGATAATGAATCTAAATCTATATTGGCTTGGAAGAAAGACCCCATTATATATGAAGGCAATCCGGGAATTCCACATAGAGTAGACAAAGGATATATATAGTATACAAACGATGTGTATTGGAATTGTGTATCATAACATTTTTAATAAAATAAAATAAACAAAACCAAACAAAATAAATGGAATAGACAAGGACAAATATATCTGGTGGACTAAAGGAATGGTTTGAAACTCAACGCATCATTGAGGCCTGGAGGTTTTAAAGCGGACAAAGTGTGTATCCAACGGGTCTCACGTTGCAAGAGTATTTTATCATAGTCACCCCCACGCTCCCCTGGGGGGATATGTTCCAACGCAAAAAAATGCATTTTGTTACTGTCAAAATCATGGTGCAGGCCCATATGTCGGCTAATAGGCGTCTCCATTTTCTTTTTTAGAACCAGGGATACATGGTCCCTGATCCTGCAAAAGAAGGGGCGCTTAGTTTTGCCTATATAGAATCCATTGCATTCACACATCATAATGTATACAATCCCAATGGATTGACACGTAACGGAGAAATTAGGTTTAAAGTGGCAGCCATTGAGGAGCATAATGCCTCTCGCAGAATAAATAAATCTGCAAAAGGGGCATTTGTGGCAAGGTCTACACCCCTTGCGGGATTCTGTTATTGATTGTACAGTATTGTCAAAATGACTGTGTACCAAAGTATCCCTCAGGGACCTGGATCTTCTAAACGTGATCTCCGGGTAGGATTTTAAATGCTTGGATACTTTCTCATCTCCCATTAGGAGGTACCAGTGTTTTTGGATAATCTCACGTACTTGCTTTTGTTGGCCTGAAAATCTGGTGATTAGTCTGACAGTGGAATCTGCCTTATTGGGTCTAACTTGGTGGATAAGTAGGGATCTCTTTTGGCTCTTGGCCTTTAGGTAGGCCCTTTTCAGACACTTTTTGCTATAGCCTCGTTGGATCAAACGAGACTGCAATAGTTTCGCTTGATATTCAAAATCTGATTCAGTGCTGCAATTGCGTCTTATTCTAAGATATTGTCCATAGGGCAAATTATTGATCAGGGGGGCAGGATGTGAACTTGTGGCATGTAGTACCGAATTACCCGCCGAGGGTTTTCGGTACAGGGTGGTTCCAATATTACCTTCATCGTCTACTAGTACTTGAACATCTAAGAAGGTCAACTGATGTTGGTTCATTTCAAAAGTAAATTTTAAATTATATTTGTTGACCTTGAGACTTTCAAGAAAAGCAAGAAGGTTGGATTTACTACCTTGCCAGATAAAGAAAACGTCATCGATGAATCGCTTCCATATCAGGACATGCTCAAAAAATGCCTGCATGTCCTCCCTAAAGAACAGTTCACGCTCCCACCCCCCCAGATACAGGTTGGCATAGGCTGGGGCACATTTCGTCCCCATAGCCACTCCCTGTATCTGGAGGTAGTGGGAGCCCCCGAACAAAAAAACATTGTTGGACAAAATAAAAAACAGAAGGTCCAAAATGAATCGGTTGTAACTCACCGAGGCATCCGGGTCTTCACATAGGAAGCCCCCCACAACTTCCACCCCCAATTCATGAGGGATAGAGTTGTAGAGGGCTTCCACATCCAGAGCCACTAGCCAAGAGCCAGGAGGTATGGAAACCCCATCCAATGTACGAAGGAGGTCCCCCGTGTCTTGAAGGTAAGACGTCAGACCTTCCACATGGGGTCTCAGAAAATCATCCACCAATTTGCTTGCCATCTCTGTGAGGGACCCATTTCCCGACACAATGGGTCTACCTGGAGGCATCTTGGGGTTTTTATGTATTTTAGGAAGGGCGTACAGTGTTGGGGTTCATGGTGCATTTACATTAAGAAATTCGTAAGTGTTTTTTGTTATTAAACCTTTATGATAGGCAGAACCTATCAGATGCTTGTATCTGGTGGTTATAAGGGCCAGGTGACTGGGGGAAACCTTTCGGTACCATTGGCTGTTCCTGACTATGGCCGCAACCATGGCCTCGTAGTGGACTTTGTCCATAATGACCAAATTGCCTCCCTTATCAGAAGGTTTGATCACTATGTCCTTGTTGTTCTGTAGGAGTTTGAGGGCTTCTAATTGGGGGGCAGAGAGGTTGGATCTAGATATATCTTTCCATTTAGTTTGAGAGATTTCATTGGTGACCTGTCTGGTGAACGCCCACACATTGGGGTTACCTTGAAGGGTTGGGAAGGTACGAGATTTGGGCTTATATTCCCTAGGTCTAAATGGAAGACGTGGCAAGAGGGTGGGTGAGGAGGATGGACAATATCTTAGAATAAGACGCAATTGCAGCACTGAATCAGATTTTGAATATCAAGCGAAACTATTGCAGTCTCGTTTGATCCAACGAGGCTATAGCAAAAAGTGTCTGAAAAGGGCCTACCTAAAGGCCAAGAGCCAAAAGAGATCCCTACTTATCCACCAAGTTAGACCCAATAAGGCAGATTCCACTGTCAGACTAATCACCAGATTTTCAGGCCAACAAAAGCAAGTACGTGAGATTATCCAAAAACACTGGTACCTCCTAATGGGAGATGAGAAAGTATCCAAGCATTTAAAATCCTACCCGGAGATCACGTTTAGAAGATCCAGGTCCCTGAGGGATACTTTGGTACACAGTCATTTTGACAATACTGTACAATCAATAACAGAATCCCGCAAGGGGTGTAGACCTTGCCACAAATGCCCCTTTTGCAGATTTATTTATTCTGCGAGAGGCATTATGCTCCCCAATGGCTGCCACTTTAAACCTAATTTCTCCGTTACGTGTCAATCCATTGGGATTGTATACATTATGATGTGTGAATGCAATGGATTCTATATAGGCAAAACTAAGCGCCCCTTCTTTTGCAGGATCAGGGACCATGTATCCCTGGTTCTAAAAAAGAAAATGGAGACGCCTATTAGCCGACATATGGGCCTGCACCATGATTTTGACAGTAACAAAATGCATTTTTTTGCGTTGGAACATATCCCCCCAGGGGAGCGTGGGGGTGACTATGATAAAATACTCTTGCAACGTGAGACCCGTTGGATACACACTTTGTCCGCTTTAAAACCTCCAGGCCTCAATGATGCGTTGAGTTTCAAACCATTCCTTTAGTCCACCAGATATATTTGTCCTTGTCTATTCCATTTATTTTGTTTGGTTTTGTTTATTTTATTTTATTAAAAATGTTATGATACACAATTCCAATACACATCGTTTGTATACTATATATATCCTTTGTCTACTCTATGTGGAATTCCCGGATTGCCTTCATATATAATGGGGTCTTTCTTCCAAGCCAATATAGATTTAGATTCATTATCTTCTTAAAACAATTATATTTCTTTGAAAAAAGCGAATTAAATATTTCTCGTCTCCCCGCCAATGATAGGTCCTCTCTTTGCCCCGTTTTTTGTTTTGGTCCGCACGGACGCCACGGGCACCTAGGGTGTGGAGTGAGTAATCAATCACCCCCCCCTGGGGGCCCTAGAGGCATTATATTCCCTATTAAGATACATGTGTCCGATGGTCAAACTAATAATTTACTCCCTTATTATTCCAATATAATTTATCTAATTATTATTCCCTTCACCTTAATTTTCCCCTTTTTTATTTATTTTTTATTTTTTTCATTTCATTTATTTTATTGTAATCCTGGAAATCGGGTTATTCATATCCATATGTGGCAAATCATTGGAATGAATATCAGACAGACTCAGGTAACTGCTCGTCATGTGTGAAACATCTATATATTTTTTTTAAATGTTTCTCTTTACACACATATTCTTTCCCTCCTTTTTTCCCTTAGTCAATATGGCTGACTTGTATACAACGATTGACCTGCCATTCTGCTCTGCCCCCGACAGTTAATGTTTTGACATGTGTGGCTGTTGTTGCTCGGCTTCTCTTTCTTTTTGCGGTGCGCGTGCGCGGCAATGGGCCTTGAATGACGTTCGTTCCCGGCCTGCGCATGCGCCTATTTATACCGTCGTAATGAGTTCCGAAAGCACGCATGTCCAATCAAGAGGGCCAGAGCTTGGATGACATCTGGCCTCGCCCCCTCACTACCCATTGGCCACATGTAATCTGAGGGAGGGCCTCACGAGACGTCCGCATCCCGATGGTGACGTCAGACGCCACCGTGATGGAGGGGTCTATATAGCACGGCTCACTAGCCGCTATCCCTCTGACAGTGGCTCTGAGGCTGCAAGGGGAGGTATATGCCGCTCTCCCCTTCCGTACACATCCACCCCATCTCTCAGGTAAACGAAGCGGTTCATCCAAGAAGGGTTATCTCTTGTTGATGACCGAATCAATGACACTGCTAATAGGAAAGTTTCCTTAGAGTAATTTGGTTGCTTTTTTGTATTTTTACTTATAGTGTACTGGGGCAATATATACCTGGATTTTGTGATCTGACCTTTAAGGGTTATCAATTTGGAGTGCCACCTTGTGGTGAAACTGGAGCGTTGCTCTCCTTTATGTTTTTTGTTCATACGGCTATCTATTAGCCTTGAACATTTACCCTTGATTCAACCTGGAAGGTAATTTTCAAACTTTTCACTGCTCTCGTTTACCAACTGCCCTGTTTTCCCGTTAGTAGCTTAACTAACTAAAAGTATTACTCTTTTGTTAATATTTGATTTCAGTTACTTGATACTTGGGCCCCTCTGTGGACCAAAAAACGGGTCTGGGAGGTCCTAGACGGGTGAGATGTATGCTTTTGATTGGCATTTGAGCCACGGAACCTTATAGACGTTCACAATCGATGTTGTCTACTATTCATTTTTGAATCTGTTTTGGCTTGGTAAGCAAATCCCACTTTCTTCATGTGTTTCTCTATGCCTTTCCTATGTCCACATTGGTGTACTTTCCTTTTGTGGACCCGGAAACAAAAGTACATATTATATAATAATTATAACTTTTTGTCCATATTGTTCTAGATTGTCATTATTATAGACCTGTAGAAACAGGAGTTTTTTACCCATACACTTTGTCTGTATGCAAATGTATATACACCGGTTATTATTCTTTCAGTACTACTTAATGTATTGCTCATTCTTGAAAACCTTATCTTTAAATGTCTTGTAAACATCTGATTTATATTTTGTTTTTTCTTTCTTTTCTTGTTTTATCTATAGTATGCCACATCTGTACCAAAAAACTCCTGATGAAGCTCATGTGTTGAGCGAAACATGTTGAGATTGGTATCGCAAAGTGGTTTTTAATTCTAATAGTATTTCATTGATTGACTATGACTGTTCAAGATTGTGTTTGTTTTTAGATGATTTTTTGTAATATTCCTAAACTATTAAAGATTTTGTATCAAGAATTTACTTATTAGTCAGCTTGGCAATTTGCATACAGTGTCTTCTTTCTTTTTTTCTTGATGTTGATCTATTTTCCCTTATTGATCCATTGAAATTTTGAAAGGCACCTTAAAAGTCCCAGGGGTATACATACCCCAACCCCCCTTCTTTCTTTGTAATTTAATAGGGATGCGGTGCCAAGGGTTAACTGTCCCTGTCCTCTCAAAATACTTATACTTATGATAAGCTGACAATACATTGGGATCTAGAACTATCTTAGTTATGTTCATGATCTAGACCATAAGTCACCAAGTCCTTTATTCCCTCTTTAATACCTCTAGATACAGTGCCCTGCAAAAGTATTTACCCCCTTTGGCATTTTTCGTTTTGTTGCTTCACAACCTGGAATTAACATGGATCGTTTGAGGATTTGCATCATTTAATTTACAGAACATGCCCACAACTTGGAAGATTTTTTTTTTTTTTTATTGTGAAGCAAACAACAAATAGGACAAAACAACAGAAAGAGTCAATGTGCATAACTATTCACCCCCCAAAAGTCAATACTTTGTAGAGCCCCTTTTTGCGGCTATCACAGCTCCAAGTCGCTTTGGATAAGTCTCTATGAGCTTGCCACATCTTACCACTGGGATTTTTTCCCATTCCCCCTTGCAAAACTGCTCCAGCTTCTTCAAGTTGGATGGTTTGCACTTGTGAACAGCAATCTTTAAGTCTGACCACAGATTTTCTATTGGATTGAGGTCTGGGCTTTGACTAGGCCATTACAACACATTTACATATTTCCCCTTAAACTACTCAAGTGTTGCTTTAGCAGTGTGTTCGGGGTCATTGTCCTGCTGGAATGTGAACCTCCGTCCTAGCCTTAAATCACACACAGAGTGGTACAGGTTTTGCTCAAGAATATCCCTGTATTTAGCACCATCCATCTTTCCCTCAACTCTGAACAGTTTTCCAGTCCTGACTGCTGGATGGTGTTCTTTGGGTGATGTGTTGTGTTGGATTTGCACCAGACATAGCATTTTCTTTGATGGCCAAAAAGTTAAATTTTACTCTCATCAGACCAAAGCACCTTCCTCCATAGTCTCCCACATGCCTTTTCGCAAACTGAAAATGTGCCATTTTGTTTTTTGCTGAAAGTAATGGCTTTCTTCTGGCCACTCTGCCATAAAGCCCAACTCTATGGAGCGTACGGCATATTGTTGTCCTAGTTACAGATACTCCAGTCTCTGCTGTGGAACTCTGCAGCTCCTCCGGGGTTACCTTAGGTCTCTGTTCTGCCTCTCTGATTAATGCCCTCCTTGCCCGGTCCGTGAGTTTTGGTGTGCAGCCGTCTCTTGGCAGGTTTGCTGTTGTGCCATGTTCTTTCCATTTAGTTATGATGGATTTGATGGTGCTCCTAAGGATCATCATAGATTTGGATTTTTTTTTTTTTTTATAACCTAAAGTCGTCATGGCAGTCTTTGGTTAGTGGTGCCTCTTGCTTAGGTGTTGCAGCCTCTGTGGCCTTTCAAAAAGGTGTTTTTTATATGTAATGACAGATCATGTGGACACTTAGATTGCACACAGGTGAACATCATTTCACTAAATTTGTGACTTCTGAAGGCAATTGGTTGCACCAAAGCTTTTTATGGGCTTCAAAACAAAAAGGGGGTAAATATATACGCACATGCCAATTATTTTTTTTATTTCTGAAAAATAGTTTTATGTATATATTTTTCTAATTTTACTTCACCAACTTTACTTCAACCAGACTATTGTGTTCTGATCCATCACACATAATTCAGATTAAAAAAACATCGAACTAAAGGCTGTAATGTAACAAAATAGGTAAAAAGCCAAGCGGGGTGAATTTTAAAAAAAAATACCATATCAGAGGCTAAAAACACTACCAGGTAACAAAGCATTAACATATTTGCTTCATTAAGACTTTTTGGGCGTTATAGGTTTCGTTGAATTGGATCATGATTAACTGGGTATTGCTCCTATATAAAAGCTATAAAAAGATTACATAAGGACAATAGTTCATGCATGCGAGTCTTGGAAAAAAAAAAATATCCTGCATAGAAAGGCAGGTAGTTTGGCACTGCCCTTGTTTCCTAAATAAAGGGTTTGGGGTATATCTGTATAAATGGATCAACATTTATATGACAACTTAAAACTAAGGTGAATAACCAAAGAGTCACCTTTCCTGCTGTAAAACTTTTCAAAATTTGCATCACATCACTCACAAAAAGGTCACATCATCTCTGTTGAAGTGGAAAATTATCTGGTCTGAATTTTTATCCCTCCTTAAGGCCCCTTTCACACTGGGGCGGTGGGGGCGTCGGCGGTACAACAGCGCTATTTTTAGCGCTGCTGTACCGTCGTTCTTGCAGCGGTATTCGGCCGCTAGCGGTGCGGTTTTAACCCCCGCTGGTGGCCGAAAAAGGGTTAAAATCCCTCGTACAGCGCGGCTATTGCCGCAGTATAGCCGCGCTGTCCCATTGATTTCAATGGGCAGGAGCGGTGAAGGAGCAGTGAATACACCGCTCCTTCATCGCTCCAAAAAAGCGGTTTGCAGGACTTTTTTCACCGTCCTGCCTGCGCACCGCTTCAGTGTAAAGGCCCTCGGGCTTTCACACTGAACAAACAGCAGAGGCTGTTTAGGGGCGGTTTGCAGGCGGTATTTTTAGCGCAATACCGCCTGCAAACCACCCCAGTGTGAAAGGGGTCTTAGAGAACATATGACCAAATGTCTATGCTTTTGGGTACGCAGTCAGCACTAGAGGCAACCTGGAAAGGTAACTCAGCTCTAGTATTTCTCTGTATTTGTCCCCATTTTAGAATAGGCCTATTTTAAGCACTGCCCATTTGTTTGTTGTTAAACTGTGCATATTTCACTGCAAAGACTGTAAAATAACTTGGTTTATTGTAAATGCTTTCAAATGCTCAACAGTTAGACCTGTCCTATCCAACACTTCGACGTGCTATCTTTGCTCTGTTGCCAGAACAACAAGCAAACAGCATCAAGGCACACAAGGTTAAACTAGTTCTTAAACATGACACTTCTATTTACAGGAACATTCTAACAAACATGTTGTCTGCCTCCTCAACCCCTTAACGGTCTTTGATAATCTAAATACCTCTCATGTCAATATAATAGGTTTTAAAGGGCTGATTTAACTTCCCATGAACTCATATGTAGAATAATTGGAGGGGAAAAGGAGTCAAATACTGACTTAAAGAGTGCCTGTAATGAGAAAAGATTTTAATTTAATAAAGTATTAGATTACCTATACAGAAAACCTGTATTGGTGACTTACCAGCGGACCCCCTCCCCACCCCTCTGCCCCCCACTGTATTAATCTCATGCGATCCTGAGCTGTCAAGGCTCCCACAAACTGCTCCGTTGGTTTGTGGATTTGAGAGTCCCGCTGCTTTCCGTTCTGTCCATCCAGCTCTGCCAGTACAGACCAGATGGATTCTGATTGGTCAGCACCGCCCATGCGACAGTGCTGAACAATTAGAATCTGTCTGGTATGCGCTGGATAGAGCGGAAAAAAAAGCAGTGGGGATTTAAAATCCCTGAACTGGTGGAGCTGCAGGTGTCTTGACAGCTCAGGATCATGTAAGGTTAAGTACAGTGGGGGAGGGTGGGGGTATGATGTTAGGTCAGCTTTACAGAGGCGAACACTTTAAGCAACCTAAAACATTGTCAAGTCAAGGATTGTATGCACCGCATATGTACCTGGGTTTAGGAGATTCCCAGTGTAAAGTTTTTCTGACAAGATAAATGCATGCACCTTTGGTTCTACTTCTAGGGGTTATTGGGTTCATATGTATATACCGGATTTATCGGCATATAACACGCACAGGTGTAAAACACGCACATTCATCTTAGGAGGGAAGTTTCAGGAAAAAAAAAAACTTAAAAATTTTAAATAAGGAACTTTGAAGCAAAATCTGCAGCCTCACTATTGCCATCAATGCCCATCTGCAGCCTCACCATTGCCATCAATGCAGCAGCCTCACCATTGCCATCAGTGCAGCCTGATCTATGCCCCTCTGCAGCCTAGAGGTGACAGGGAGGGGGCGGGATGAGCGTCGACAGATTACATACAGTGAGAATCTCCTTTGATAGACAGAACAGTGGTCCAATGGCGGCCCAGGAGACGGGACTTCCTATTACAGAGGCCGCCAAGTAAACAGGAGCTTCTCACTGTATGTAATCTGACGGTGCTCGTCCTGCTCCCCTCCCTGTCTCCTCCGAGGCAGCTAAAATTGAAGTATTGGCGTATAACACGCACGCTCTATTTGCACCCGATTTTAGGGGGAGAAAAAGTGCGTGTTATACGCCAATACAGTATTTGTCAGGTTCACGTAAAATAACCAATGTGACAATTTAAAAACACAAATTCTCTATGTCACATAAAACACCACAGCAATAAAGCACAGTAAATTTGGAATGCTACAATTTTTTTCTAAAATGTTAAAAATAATAATGGGTACTTGTGAATCTACACCCTTACAAATTGTACTATCTTCTTCAAATTTACCAGATTTAAGGGCCTACCTGACTGGATACAAATTGAATGGATTGTTTATGCAGGCCCCAATACAGCACAGTTGTTGGTAAATCTTATATAAAACATTAAATAGAATGCCAGAAAAAAGAATTGGCGTTTCTGAAAGGCCTGCAAAGAGATGACGGGCCAGGTAAAGCTCAGCAAAAATCTGAGTTCCCTGGACAATGAAGAGCTACCAGTGGGCAGCAAATGCGGACTTTAAAAAGGATTCCAATATCTCATAAGACCCAAAACATACAGAAGAATTACTCTTCCAGATTTACCCACATTCCATCAGGGGTGTCATCTGGTCAGAATGATTGCCTGGAACAGACAAATCCAGCAAGCCCTGGGTCACCTTTGAAAACGATATCACAGGAATCCCTTCCTTGGTGCCCTTTGCCACATGATTTAAACATTCACCAGACTAAAAATTCAACAGTTACTCTAATTCATAAGGTAATCAAACGATTTCAACTTGCTCCAGCCCCTTCTCAGATGTCTCCCATTAAAGGAAACCCAGATTTTAGCCCCAGCCTAACAAACCCCTCTTACAAGAACTTACTTATGGCTAACCTCTGTAATGCCTCTCACTTCTGTGGTACCTCAGATTGGCTGTTAGAGCGGGGTTCCACCCAAATTTTGAACAATATCTGTATGTATTCTCTTCCTTGCCTAGATGCTGACATGCCGTTTAAAAAAATTTAAATCGCCGTAATTACCTTTTATTTTTCTATTCTTCTTTGCACTTCCTGGTTCTCCTCCCGTGGGAGTAGGCGTGTTTCTAGCTTCTCCCAGTCTCCACACAGTCTCCTGGGAGCTAGTCTCAGGCTTCCCAGGATGCCACTGAGCATGTGCGGGAACGAGCGGTGAATGCTGGGAGCACAGCATTCACCACATCCAGGAAATAAATGCTTGTGGGCTTCAAATGCCCACAATGAAGATGGAAACCGCCTGCAGTGAATAATATAAGTTATTCTTTGCGACGAAATCTGACACAGGCGGACATATTACACACAATATGCGAGTATGTAATGCTGAGAAGAAAAGTTTGAGAGTGAACTAATAAAAAAAAAAAAAAAAAAGACGATAGATAGGTGGACCCCCGCTTTAATCATATCATTATCTTCCCCCACGGGTCCTTATCGACTACCTTTGTTATTCTTTCACCTCTGGCACGCCAGCTATAAATTTTAACCGCCTGTTGACATACTTTGAGGCTAGGTTCACACTAGTGCGATGCATGAAACTCTGCGAATCCTGTATGGGTTCCCGCATTGCACCTGAATTGCAAATGGTTCACGCTGACATCTGCGAACCGCTGCAGGTGTCAATTCAAAAGATAATGACACCCCCAGATTGGATCACAGTTCGCACTGACCGTGACCTTTGTGACTGCACAATTGCAAAAAATATATCTTCCCTTGTTGATAGCCTCAGTAAGTACTAGCATACAGGAGAACAATTTAAAATACACTCCAGCTCTGACACATAGAACGATGTCCACAGTATGAGATGGTTGTTGGAGGTGTGGTCAAGGGCACATTGTTGCAAATTTTTGGACCTGCTCCAAGCTCACATAATTCTGACAGGGAATACACATTTCAAAGCGTTTCCCTGACTGTAGCATCCCATGGGATCCTTTTTCCTCCTTTATAACAACCGGATACCTACCAAAATCTATAGGAAAATCAATTCTGCTACATCTTTTGAATGCGGCCAACATTTGTATGCCAGCATGCTGGAGAGTAAACGCACCTTTCTCAATTCAACTATAGCTAACCAAAGTGGAAGAGATTAATAGAATCGAGGATTTAACGTATGCCCAAACAGATCAGATGGGTTTATTAAGACCTGGTTTTACAGACATCAGTTTACCTTCACAGATAAACGCACCTTTTTGATGGGCAGGAGTAACATACTGACACAACAGATTAAATCTGTTAAACAGATAAATCTAATCTAATACTCTCTCGCTCATCCCTTTTATTTTCTTAACCCTGTTATTTTACAACCCCAATTCCAAAAAAGTTGGGACCCTGTGTAAAATCTACATAAAGATAAAATACAACGCTATGCAAATCTCATAAAACCACATTTTATTCACAATAGAAAACTTATCAAATATTTAAACCAAGGAAATGTACCATTTTAACCACTTAAGCCCCAGAATATTTTACCCCCTTCCTGACCAGAGCACTTTTTGCGATTCAGCACTGGGTCGCTTTAACTGACAATTGCGCGGCCGTGCGACGTTTTACCCAAACAAAATTGACATCCTTTTTTTCCCCACAAATAGAGCTTTATTTTGGTGGTATTTGATGACTTCTGTGGTTTTAATTTTTTGCGCTATAAACGAAAAAAGAGCAAAAATTTTGAAAAAAAAGCAATACTTTTTACTATAATAAATATCCCCCAAAAATATATAAAAAAAAACTCTTTTCCCTCAGTTTAGGTCAATATGTATTCTTCTACTTTTTCTTTTTTTTTTTAAACCAAAAATATCGCAATAAGCGTTTATTGATTGGTTTGCGCAAAAGTTATAGCGTCTACAAAATAGGGGATAGTTTTATGGCATTTTTATTTAAAAAATTTTTTTAGTAGTAATGGCGGCGATCTGCGACTTTTATCGGGACTGCGACATTATGGCAGACACATCAGACAATTTTGACACTATTTTGGGACCACTGTCATTTATACAGCGATCAGCGTTTTAAAAATGCACTGAATTACTGTGTAAATGACACTGGCAGTGAAGGGGGCTAACCACTAGGGGGCGATGAAGGGTTTATATGTGTCCTAGGGAGTGATTCTAACTGTGTGGGGGGCTCCCCGATGACAGGGAGCGGTGATCTCTGTCATAACACTAGCCAGAACGTGGAAGTGCCTTGTTTACATAGGCACTACACCATTCTAAGACTCCGTGACACGAACGCTGGGAGACCGGCGGACGTAAGAGTCCGCCGGTCCCGCAGGCATGGTCACGCTGTACGCGGTGCATGAGTCTACTATCCCTGACTCTTAAAGGGGATGTACAGGTACGCCCATTTGCCCACCGTTGCCTTGTGCCGACGTATATCTGCCTGCAGCGGTCGGCAAGTAGTTAAGAAAAAAATAGGGTAATTTTAAAATTGATGGCAGCAACACATCTCATGTAAACATGACCATGTCTACCATGGCATAGCATCCCCTCTTTAAACACTTCGTAAACATCTGGGAATTGAGGAGACCAGTCGCTGGAGTTTTGGGAGATGAATGTTGTCCCATTCTTACCCTAAATAGGATTAAAACTGTTCAACAGTCCTGGGTCTCCCTAGTCACAATTTTCACTTCAAGATGCGCCAAATATTTTCAATTTATGAAAGGTCTGGACTGCAGGCAGGCCAGTTAAGTACCTGGACTCCATTACAAAGCCATACTGTTGTCATAGATGCAGTATGTGGTTTAGAAAAGGAAGGCATCTGGATGAGAGCATATGCTGCTCTAAAACCTGGATATATAAAACTTTCAGCATTGATGGTGCCTTTCCAGATGTAAAAGCTGCCCATTCCATATGCACCAACGCATCTCCATACCATTAAAGATGCAGGGTTTTGATCTAAGCGCTGATAAGCCAAAACATTCCTCTCCTCTTTAGTCCAGAGGATGCGGAGCCCATGGTCAATTTGACCACATAACAGTTTTCCACTTTGCAACAGACTATTTTAAATGAGCTTTGGCCCAGAGAAGAAGGCAGCATTTCTGGATCTTGTTCAAATATGGGTTTTTAGGGATTGACCGATATTTTTTCGGTCCCGATACGATACCGATATTTCGGCCACCTCTCAGGCCAATATGGTCTATCGATATTCTGTACATTAAAAAAAAAAAATAAATACTTTTTTTAATCACTGTTATTGCTGTCACAAGGAATGTAAACATTCCTTGTGACAGGTACTCTTTATGGAGGCGTTTTTGAATACTTTATAATTTTTTAAACTGGAGCCTTTAAGATACCAGTAATCCAGGAAGTGATGTCATGACATCGCTTCCGGGTTACTAGATCCGAGACACGAACAAAGTATCGGCTTTGTTCGGGTCTTCGGCCAGCCGGCGGATGTGCCGGTTGGTTGTGTGGGCCTCCTGATGGGACGGAAGAGCCCGGGCGAGCGGCGGGGGTTGTCCCCTCCCGCTGCTTGTAATAACAGCTGAACGGCTGCGGAGACAGTGATTTTTGGAAATATACCTGAGCCCATGTAGTGATGTCCATCAGGGAATTATGCCTCTTTTTGATGCAGTGCTGTCTAAGTACCCAAAGATCATAGGCATCCAATACTGTGTTTTGGCCTTCTCCCTTGCGCACAGCGATTTGTCCATATTCTCTGAATCTTTTGATATTATGTACTGTAAATGATGATATATTTAACGTGTTCAGATCCGTGCTTTAGCCGAATGATGGCTACAGCAGGGATCTGCTTTGCCGGGAGGCTGTCAATAGACGTCCTCCCCTTTGCAAGCTGGCCATGCCCCTTGCCATGCCAATCCCGGCCCCTTTCCACGTGATCAGTTGTCAGCCAATGACGGCTGATCACATGATGTAAACAGCTGACAGCGTGAGAAGAAAAAAAGCCGATCGCCAGCTTCTGTTTGAAGGGACATCGGTCCGGAAGAGGCGAAGCTGCCTCATATGTGCCCAAAAGTACCGCCTGCCAGTGCCACAAATCAGTGCCCACAGTGCCAGTGCCCACAGTAGTAAGTGCCAGCAATCAGTGCCACCTATCAATGCCCACCAGTGGTGCCAATCAGTGCCTCATAAGTGCCACCTAGCAGTACTGCCTACCAGTGCCGATCAGTGCTCATCACTGATGCCCATCACTGCCAGCTATCAGTGCCAGCTATCAGTGCCAGCTATCAGTGCCAGCTATCAGTGCCACCCATCAATGCCCTTTAGTGCCACCCATTAGTGCCACCTATTAGTACCCATTAGAGCAGCCTATCGGTGCCCATCAGTGTAGCCTCATCAGCGTACATCAATGAAGGAGAAAAATTACCTGTTTGCAAAATGTATTAACAAAATATAAAACGGTTTTGTATTTTTTTAAATCGGTCTTCAATTTTTTTAACAAAAAAAATAAAAAAAAACCCAGAGGTGATCAAATACCACCAAAAGAAAGCTCTATTTGTGGGGAAAAAAATGATAACTTCATTTGGGAACAGAGCTGTATAACCACGTAATTGTCATTCAATGAGTGACAGCGCTAAAAGCTGAAAATTGGTCTGGGCAGGAGGGGGGTTTAGAAGCCCAGTAAGCAAGTGGTTAAAGTCTTTGCAATATTACACCGAGGAACATTATGAAACTCTACAACAATTTTTAGATGCAGTTTTCACAAACTTGTAAACCTCTGCCCAGCTTTACGTCTGAGACACTGACTCTCTAAAATGCTTTTTTTACACCCAGTCATATTACTGACCTGTTGCCAATTAACCTAATTAGTTGCAAAATGTTCTTCCAGCTCTTCCTTCTTAGTACCACTTTGTCAGCTTTTTGTTGCCTTGTCCCAACTTTTTGGAAATGTTTTGCTGCCATCAATTTCAAAATTACCTTTTTTTTTTTTTTTTTTTTTTTAAACTATACATTTTCTCAGTTTAAACGTTTGATATGTTTTCTCTTTTCGATTGTGAATAAAATATGGGTTTATGAGATTTGCAAATCAATGCATTCTGTTTTTAAGTAGGTTTTTCACAGCGTCCATGTTTCTGGAATTGGGATTGTATTCATAATAGTAAAAACAGGCAATACAGTTGGAGAGAACTTCAGTTTAGACCTCAGCCAACTTTGGCTTATCTAGTTTCTTGGCAAGGATTGGCTATATCATGTGACCTATACCTTAACATACTAAACATTTATTTGTTCTACTGTCTTCATTAAGATTGCGCTAAAGAAGTAATGTCTTTAGATAAGTTGCCTTGTATGTCTCCTGAACTGTATGCCTGTTGATAAAGAATTAGAAAAAAAAAAAAGTTTATGTTGAGGTTTGGCACTCTATTTAATATTCTGCATGTGAGAGCACATTAAGCTTCATGTTCGAAGGCTATAGTTATCCTTGAAGCTCCTCTAAAGTGCTCTGATGCTGTGTGCGCACGATACACAAAGGCTTATTTTATGGAGGTGAAAGGTTTTCCAAAGAAGCGGAAATGCCCATAGTGACCGAATTTCCCAGAGATTTAAAAAGGGAAATATGAATGCTCCCATTGCCATCCTTAAAAAATACTAGTTGTTTAAAAGTCACCAAATCAGACGCAAATCTACTTTATTGCAGTTATTCTACAGTTATTCTTAGTCAGTGATCCTAAGCCTCTGATGCCCCACCTGCAGCCCTTCGACACTTATTGTGTGGCACTTGGGGTCCCTGCAGACAGTCTGTATCTGGTGAGGGAAAAATATATTACTTAGCCTTGCTTCTTGTAGTTAAATGGGTTGAAACCACCTTGCTCATTTCTGTGTGCTCCATCCCTTTTCTCTATTTATTTTCCTTCTTCTAATTTTTTTTCTCCTTTTATAATGGATCACACTAGGAGAAATCTATAATGTGGCACAAATATTTTTAGGCAGGGTATAGGGAGCATGTATTTGTTAAACAACAACATTTTTTTTTTTTTTTTTGCGTAAGGGAGGGTTATAACCCTGGTCGGATTTTTTTTTTTTCAATCTGTGCCCCATTGGGGACATTTCTCTTCACATTCTGTCCTATAGCCAAACAGTAAGCGAAAGGAAATTCCTCAAAAGTAAGGGAATCCCTGAGTGTGACCAGAACGAGTGTCCCCATTGGAAGATTTCCCCCTTATTATTGTTTTGGGGACAATCCATAAATTTAAGGGTTTTTTTTTTTTTTACTTTCACTTTCGATGATGAAGGTAAACCTGACAGATAACTCTCCCTCATAGGGACAGTGATAAAAACTAGACAGATGTTCTAATCATCCAGTTTAGTTCTACTTTAGGCAGTGGTTTCTCCAATCTAAATTGTCTCTTTAAAGTAGATGTAAACCCGAAATTTTTTTTTTTTATGTCGTAATATAGAGTATAGGATTTCCTATCATTTGAGCCCAGTCTTGCCACAAAGAGTTAATCCATCTCTGAGCAATCCTCTTATTGTTCAGTGAGATAAATCTTGACAAACAGAGAAAAACTTTGTCAAATACTCCCCCATGCTGTGAGTGACAGGTGATTTGCATATCTCGTGCACTAGACTAGACACATGCATTATTTTTTTAATTCCCTCCCACTCCTTTCTTCTGCTGCTCTGCCAGGATTGAATGTTCCACACCTCAGCATAATTAAGCATGCTGAAGTCATGTGGTTACATTCCTGTCTTTTCACTGGATGTTAGAGATCATAGCAGAAGTTCAGTGTAAGAAATACACAGGAGAAAATGCATGTTGACAAGGGGAGTGTAGAGGTGGGCGGATAGTCTACTGACATCACGACTCCACCCACCGAGCTCCAGACAACAGACCCACCCACAGAATCTGCAGTTTTTCGGCTATCATAACAGACAGAGGGGAGACATTTGACAGGTGAAGATACATGCAGGAGGCGTGTATATCCTTATAGATAACCCCTATGGCAGTAGTTTAGAAAGGATGACATTGGGTTTACATCCACTTTAAGCAAATCCCCCGCTCTCCTGTAGCATTCCCATAATATCTGACCATTTCCTGTGACCTTGTAGTCTGATTCTCTGCTGTTGCAGGTCTACAGTCCGACAGTTGTAGAATTACATTGACTATTATGTGTGGCTCTTTGGCAATGTCAGGGACCACACTTGAGGCTTCCTAATGTAAGGTGGCCATGGCTGTTCTAGACACTTAAGCTATTGGATCAGCATTACAGTCTGGCAAAAAAGTATATCCAGAAAGGGAGGTTAGCAATGATAGCATCCATATTTCTTCAGTACTTATTTGCTTTAATGATGAAAATGGCTGGTCATTTGAAAGGAAAAAATGTATCCACAGAAGTAGACAGTTTCCTATTTTTCATAAATAAGTTATGTTTATAAAGACTAACTTGTACAGTGCTTTGTGATGTTAACTTGTGAAAAGTCACTGAAATTACTATACTGTATGTAATATGTTTCCCTTCCTTCATGAATCAGCTGTCAGTAATCCCGTACGGTGTATTCCAGGCACCACATGCTCAAACAGTCAAAAAAGGATCTTCACCCCCTGAAATAAAGTTCCAACCAACCACTGTTACATCAAATGAGAATGTTCTTGTTGTCAACTGTGCTCATATTGAAAAGTGGGATAGAGGCAGGTGAGGCTTAACTTACGGTGTTTCTGGAAAGTGAGGCCAGGTCTCTACGAGTGCTCAGAGACAGCTTTTGTAGGTCGATGAAAGCTAGTAGCATTTGCAATTAGGCATGATTTAAATTAGGAGGGTCAGAGAGGTGGCAATACGCATATCAATGATACCAGAATCTGGCAATCAAAAATAATTTGTACACAATTATCTTCACATCAGCCCATATCACGATTTAAACCAGAATTCTTTAATGTAAGTTTTTCAAAATTAAACAGGTTTATACTTACCTGCTCTGTGCAATAGAATTGCTCAGAGTGGCCCCGAAACGCCTTTTCTTGGCGCCTACCACACACACTGGCGCCTCACCTCCAGCGGGAGTCTTCCAAAAAAAGGCACCTTCTATGGAGGCACTCTTGCAGGGTTTCTCCTGAGCCTTGCGGTCTGCGTCTAGTGACACATACAGTGGGACTCAGCCCTGCCCCCTGGCTTTGATTGATAGCAGTGACAGCCAATGGCTCCCACTGCGCCAGAAAGACCAGGAAGTAAGGGGAGAGAAGATCTGCAGAAGGGCACAGCACTGGATTGAATGAGGGCTCAAGAAAAAAAAAAAGGGGGGGGGATGGTAAGACTGATGCCTAAATATTTTGTACTTTAATACAAAGAATGAATTAAGGTAAAAATGTTTAGGCTTTATGACCACCTAAAATAACCTCATCTTTAGTCTTCAGATATTAACCTCATATCCATCATCTGGGAACACAGCAAAAAAATTTTCCTAGGTTTACTAAACATCTGTGCCAACAGCTGGCACCAAAACAGAAAAACTTACCACATGAACCTGCATCAGATAACATGGTTATTTGTGACCAAAGCTATCAGTCCACGTTAGCAATGCTCTGTACTTTGAATGCATCTGAAAAAAGATCATGCAGTCTCAGGAATGTGTAAAGCATTTGGAAAATAGTCAGCAGTGTACTGACACCAGTGGTCACAATATCCAACGGTGACTCCAGAGTAGTTCATAGACCTATTAGGCACAAGGCAACTGCAGCTGGGCACAAGTGACAAAATTCACCAACTGCTGCACTTGTTAAGCCTTGTGCTAATAACACATGTAATGATAAAATACTGATCTATAAATATGATAGCTTTAACTACCTTTATGTTTCAATGCCTTTTTTACAAGCCCTCTAAACAAAGAAAAGAACCACTTGTTGGAACTCAACTGGACTTTTCTGCTGGCCAGCATAACACACACATAGTAGAGGACCTGGGGGATTATATTCCTCTACCACTGATCTCTGTAGAAGAGAAACCTTTGGATGAAGGTTCTACAGATACCAAAAAGGTGTTGATTTCCTTGTCTGCCAACCTTCTGAGGATCCTCCGGTTGACCTCTATATCACTAAAGAATGCATATTTGAACTTAAGATTATGGGGAAAACAGACCGTTCGATTTCTCGTGGTGATTAACCTTTACATGCGGCAAGCTCAGTACCTAGCAAAGAGCACATCTGTAAATGGGACCCTTCTCTCTGAGAATTACATTCTATACTTCCATAAACTAAAGAGAAAAGTTATTACAATGGAGAGACAAACTCCAAATAAATGGACAGGATTTCTCAAAATTTCTGTTTTGTGCACTTAATTTTACCACTTCATAAACCATATGCACACTTGACTGCTAATACCAATCTATGTGCTGCTGCAGTTACATACAAATGGAAACAGGGTAGATTTATCTATTTCAGGTTAGCAACTTCATTCCAGAAGCACAAGTTAGGAAACAACTTTATAGATCACGAGTGCAGAAATCTCAACACAGCAAAGCCCCTTATGCCTCATGCATCCATCAAAAAGCCATGCTAACAGGTTAGACTGAGAATGAAAGAAAAGCAAACAGGCTACACAAATTACAGGATTCCTGTGTTTTAGTAGCACACTGTACATTAGGAGGAATATAGGCAAGACCTTTAGGCTCTTAAAAAGAAGTACCCTCTCTAATTGGTTGAGGTTTTTGGACTGTTCACCATTATTAGTGTCCACTTTGCAGAGAAGACATGAAGAGATCTGCAGAAAACAGGTAAATGTATGATTGAAACATAAGGACAAACATAAAAGAGTACAAAGGCAAAAGGGTCTTACCACACAAAGACAAAACATGGCAAAATGTGAAAAAAAAAAAAAAGATAAAGTACATTAATGCGAAAACACAGCTGGAACCACAGCGATTCCTTTATCCTTCATTTATTCAAACAAATTTATTTGTAAAAAAAATTCTGACATGAAGCACAAAAAGCAGATTCAGTCTTTAAAAACAAGTATTACTTAAAATGTAACTAAATCCAAACACACACCTTTTGTTTTGGATACAGTGGTGAGGGGTTAGGACCCCTGCAAAGGTTTTTATTTCTGTCATTGCCACTGCAGAGAGAATTCACCATCTCCTACTGTACTAGTGTCCAGTTATCAGGACTAAGGATGGGTTCACGCTAGCTGCGGCCACGGCTTCGCAGCAGGGGGTCCGTTGAGCTCCTGTTCAGGTACGAATCAGGTCCAAATTTTTGCCTGAATTCGGACCTGAAACAGAGCCAAAGATGTACAGGACCCTTCTGCTGTGCACTCTGTGGCCGCCCTGGAGATGTGTGAACCGGCTCTATTGAGAGACGGTCAGTGTCTCCCGTCATGCGAATTGGATATGGGGACACCAGCATCAAATTTGCATAGGTAAAGGAGGAATAAAACAAAATTCTTCCCATTGAGAAACCTTTATGCTGACACGTGCCTCTGCTTTCCACAAGTCCCAAATCACGTGATTCTGTACTGTGCATCTTGCCCTCTAATCAGTTAGAGAGCGACCATGTGGGAATAAAAGCAGACAAGAAAGATAGCTTGGGCCTGCAAATTTCAACATTTGGTGTTCCTAAACACATGATGGTAACAAGGTGATTTTATGCAGTGGAGTCGTCTAATGCACCCCAGCTATGACTGGACGCAAAACAAACCTGGACAGGTACACTGGGGGAGGGACAATTTTTCAAAACTGGAGCAGACAGCATCTGGCGCAGCTGTGCATGGCAGCTAATTTTATATTTATTTAATTTTATATTTAATTTTCAAAGTCTGAATAAAAGACAACGATCGAAGCTGCTTGGTTTCCATGCACAGTTGCTGCAGATTTTGGCTGCTCCAATTTGGATAGATTCCCCTCACTGTGTTCCCTGTATGTCTTTCAAGGCTACATTTGCAATATCTGACTGAAGTTTACCTTTAACCCTTTCACCAATGTAGCCATTACAGCGACAGAAGCACTGGAATGCAAACAAACTCCTGGCTGCCAGGTATGTAGTAGATTTGTACAGCGCTCTCCACCTTGGATCCAACCTTTTTGTGCCAAGTAGTATTAATATACAGGATGTATATATTTATATTTATTATTAAATATATTGATATATTTTATTTATAACTACTTTCCACAAACACAGTCACTTTGATACTACAGTATCATGGGCATCACAACAACAAAACTTGAGCTTTATCTTAAAGTATCTACATGTAGCAACTCAAGACAGGAAAACTATGCAGCAATGTAGATTTTACACCCAGACCACTCTTGGCAGAGAATTCTCTTTATGCAGGTAGAGGATTCTTAAGCCATCCATAGAAGGATCGATTCTCGGCCGGTTCAGTAGGGACCAGCTAAGATTAGGTCCATTTATTGGCAGGTTGATTGTACCCAAGTCAATCCATTAATAGACTTGGGTACAGGCAGCATGTCCTACTTTTATCATGTGATTATTGCCAGCAGCTATAGCCACTAGCAGTAATCATTGTGTTCTGGCAGGGAAGGCTCCCTGTGAACACCCCCTCACCCGTTGTTGCAAGAGATAAAATCGTATGATCTTTGGCCTGCTTTACTCCTAAGGTCGAATTCACAAAGACATCTAGAGGCTGCAAGTCCTCTAGAATAAATTCCCCTAGTTTTCCCATGTCTAGGGGATCACAGGGGCTCTTCACAGGTGCTATGAGGTGGTAAGTAAATCCTTAGACAAAAAACCATGGTATACGTGGATTTTTCAAAAGCGTTTGACACAGTTCCCCACACAGGGCTAATGTGTAAGGTAAAGAATACAGGCCTGGAAAAATCTATTTGTAAATGGATAGCAAACTGGCAAAAAGACCGAATTCAGAGAGCAGGGGTTAGTGATTCATACTCTGACTGGTCTAAGGTTATTAGTGGTGTACCTCAAGGTTCAGTGTTGGGACCCTTACTTTTTAATATCTTTATAAATTATATAGGCTCTGGGATAAAAAGTACCATTTCAGTCTTTGCAGATGACACCAAGCTATGCAGTAGAATAACGTCCTTACAGAATGTCTCCAACTTACAAGCCAACCTCAATGCACTGTTTAATTGGGTAAATATGTGGCAAATGAGGCATAATGTTGATGAATGTAAAATTATGCACTTGGGGGTTAAGAATATGCATGCATCATACACACTAGGGGGGAGTACAACTGAGGGAATCCATAGTGATGAAGGATCTGGGTGTTCTGGTAGATCATAAGCTTAAAGCGAACCTTCAGTCATTTTTTTCAACTTTCCATCTATTAAATCTTCTGCCCTTGTTGTTTTAACTTTGGATAGTAAAACATTTTTATTCTGCCAGTAAATACCTTATACAGCCCTCTTCCTCTTTGTCTGGTCATTAGCCTAGGCTTATGACATCGTACACAGCTCTCACTCTCGAGAGTTTGTCAGGAAGGGCTGCAGAGCTGGAGGTGTGGCTCTGTGTGTCTGTGTAAATCCAGGAAGTGAACAGGCAGCAGCTTCAGCTCAGTTAAAATGTTAGCAGCCAGGCTTAGAGGAGGAAGATTTCTGCAGCATATGTGGCAAGTACAGAATCACAGTATATATAAAATAATATGGAAAGTGGTTGGAGGGAAGCTTCAGAATGGCAAATGTTTTTATTACAAATTATTTGAGCAGACTGAAGTTCCTCTTCAATACCAGCAAGCAATGCCAAGCTGCAGTTTCCAAAGCAAGGAGATTTCTTGTATTAAAAGAGGTATGGACTCCAGAGAGATATCAGTTTGACCATGTATAAATCATTAGTAAGACCGCATCTGGAATATGCAGTTCAGTTTTGGGCACCAGTTCCCAAAAAGGATATTAGGGAAGTGGAGAGAAAGGCAACCAAACTGACAAGAGGCATGAAGGAGCTCAGCTATGAGGAAAGACTAGAGGAACTGAATTGATTCTCTCTTGAGAAGAGGAGAGTAAGGGGTAATATGATCAGCATATGTAAATACATAGGTTGTCCATATAGTGAACTTGGTGTTGCGTGATTCATGTTAAAGCGGAGTTCCACACAAAAATGGAACTTCCTCTTTTCGGAACCCTCCTCCCCTCCGGTGTCACATTTGGCACCTTTCAGGGGGGAGGGGGGTGCAGATACCTGTTCCATGGGAGTCTATGCCTCTTCCTGTCCCTCCGCGCTGTCTCCTGGGAAACACACAGCTCCCAGAAGAGAGCGGGGACCACTTGGGACGCGCAGCATGACTCGCGCATGTGCAGTAGGGAACCGGGAAGTGAAGCCGCAACGCTTCACTTCCTGATTCCCTCACCTAGGATGGCAGCGGCAGCTGCCGAGAACCGAGCGGGTTCTCGGCGTCGCCTGCCGACATCGCTGGACCCTGGGACAGGTAAGTGGCCATGTATTAAAAAAGTCAGCAGCTGCAGTATTTGTAGCTGCTGGCTTTTAATATTTTTTTTTTTAGGCTGATGTAGGTGGACCCCCGCTTTAAGGTCATCACAGAGGACAAGGGGGCACTTTATGTCTGGAAGAATTTAATTTAATTTCCAAATACGGAAAGGCTTCTTCACAGTAAGGAGCTATGAAAATGTGGAATAGACTCCTTAAGGAGCTGGTTATGTCCAGGTCAGTAGATTACTTTAAAAAAGGCCTGGATTCTTTCCTAAATGTACATAATATAACTGGATACTAATATTTAGAGGTAAAGTTGATCCACGGAATATCCGATCGCCTCCTGGGGGAT
The DNA here is from genome assembly GCA_037952925.1 of Lithobates clamitans. Lineage (NCBI taxonomy): Eukaryota > Metazoa > Chordata > Amphibia > Anura > Ranidae > Lithobates > Lithobates clamitans. The sequence continues at coordinate 4,182,505 of JBBGZY010000926.1, forward strand.
CAGAAAGGAATTTTTTTTCCCCTGCTGGAGCAAATTGTATTATGCTTTGCTTTTTTTTTTGCCTTCCTCTGGATCAACTGTGGGTATAGGATTGTAAAAAAAAAAAAAATGGTTTTCCCTTTTATTAGTTGAACTAGATGGACTTTTTTCAACCAGACTATATAACTATGTACAGCTGCCCATTCAAAGTAAATGGCTGTATGTGGCCATACTGGTCTATACGCCTATGGCTTCTGGTATGTGTGAACAGCGCATTTAATCCAAATCACCTCTTTCACGCGTAGCCTCCCTGATGGTATTCCCGAGTGTGGTTCAGGGTTAAACTTCAGCACCATTAGCGGTAACCCCGAGCCACATGCGGGATTGCATTGCAGGATCCTGGTGCGGTATACTTACCTTGTCCCCAGGATCCTGAGATGTCCTCTCGCGGTGTCTGCAGGCTCTGTCCTCCTCCCGAAGCCTCTGTGTGCCAGGCTCCGTTCCCTGCGAGCGCCGCAACGCACAGGGTCGGAGCCTGGTGGCAAATTCAAAAAAAATTTAAAAATCGTAACACATACAGTACTGTAATCTTACAGATTACAGTACTGTATGAAATCATTTCACATCCCCTTTGTCCCCAATGCTTTGTCCAATACACCGCATGCAGTTTTATATTATATATACTGTTATTTCTGCCTGGAAACTTGAGACTGTCCAAAGCAACCAAAAAGTGTCCCTTTACATCAAAAGTGGCTTTAGACCAGCTAGAAAACAGCAATAGTAAATTAGAACACTTGCAGAATTGAGCGATAGTGAATCGTGGGGAAATTTATTTTATTATTAATATATTATTTTTAATTATTTATATTTATTTATTATATTATAATCTATGATTTTGTGTTTCAAAATTTATCATACCCGGGATATCTACTAGACTCTTGTTTGGACAGATTTAAGTGTGTTATGGTTAAGAATTACAGGCCTACAATGTAAAACGCCAAATTTCCATGCAAAATAATTGTACCGCTTTCAGCACCTAAAATCCAACATAATCATACTGCCAGAGAGGTTAAGGAAAAGCGCCGGAGTGTGTGGAACCTTCTGCTCCACAAGCATGGGAAAGTGTTGGGGATTTTATGCTAAAGAAACTTGCAGCCTCTGGACATATACATGTGCATGGGGTCTAAGAAATAAGGTGTTCTTTGCTCTGCTGTTAACAAGGGGTTGTAAAGGTATAAATTCTTTCACCTTAATGCATTCTATGCATTAAGGTGAAAAAACTTTTGATAATACCGCCGCCCCCAGCCCCCCCGTTTTACTTACCTGACACCTCAAAAACTCGCCTGCTCGTTCCCGACCTCCATTCAGCCGATCAGCCTGGTCGCTGATTGGCTATAGTGGATGGATTGAAAGCAGCGCAGCCATTGGCTCGCGCTGCTGTCAATCACATCCAATGACGCGGCGCGCCGGGGGCGGGGCCGAGTGATACAGCGAGCGGCTATAGCCGCCGGCTGTATCACGGGAGCGCGCCCGCAACAACGAACCACCATGCGAGGGAGCTCGCATTAAGGTGGTTAGTTATTGCAGGGAGGAGCTGAGACAGCCGCCGAGGGACCCCAGAAAAGCAGGTTCGGGGCCACTCTGTGCAGAACGAGCTGCACAGTGAAGGTAAGTATAACATGTTTGTTATTTTGAAAGAAAAAAAAAATTACCTTTACAACCCCTTGAACTTTAACCTGTATAATATATTGGACCCATCGCACTCACGGACTTGCACAGTGAAATCCAAGATAGTGGACAGAACTTTCATTATTTGTTTTAACGTCACAAATTTCATTTTTGAAGAAGTGTTAATTAGTTATGTGTTTTGGAAAACCTGTTGTGTGTGATGTGATTATGTAGCAAGTGATAGGATTTATGTGGCGGGTATTATAATCTATGCATAATAGACAATAGTGTAAATGTAATGCGTTAGATGTTTAAGGGGAGGTGTGGTTCCTGTATATAAGCAACATCCACTTGTATGTCTGTATTTCCTTAAGAGGACCTTGGCAAAACCCTGGTCAGGATATTGAGGTGATGTTTTTAATTGGGCTTTAAATATGCCTACAGGAAGTTCCAGCTGGAGGATTTACAATCCATGACTAGAGGGACAGCCTGAGAGATGATGTGCTACTAGGATTGCAGTGGGTCGATCAAGTACCCAGGGGAAATTTTTAGTTAGCGGTGGAGCAGAGAACATTTAATGTCTTAGGGCTTATGCATATAGGTGTAAATACAATTGTGTGGCTGTACAGCATAAAATACACTAATATTTACTACAGAAGATTACTGGAGCACAGCATATTTTGTAACACCGTGAATAGGGAAGAAAAACTCCACAGTTGGGGCTCCTGGGTGTGGCATATTTTACACTGTAGAGCCATACATCTGTATTTCGATTCGTGTGATTAAGCCCTTAGGAGTAAGACAAAAACGTTACATGCATGGAGAGGATTCTCCACTAAAATCAGTCGGAGTAAAATCCATATTGCTGTGGACTGTGGAAGTTTTATTGCCCCCTAATAACCGAGCGGCAAGTTAACATGTAACAGTGGCCCCATTGTATACATTGCAACAATTTTAACCTGGCAAAATTGCTTGCAAACAGGACACGGTCAAGCAAATGGTGTCCCACCACAACCAGGAGCTAAACACTTGTGGATGCAGTACAGTATTCCCATTCAAATGCCCCCTTTTAGGGGAAAAAAAAAAAACTGCAATTTTGACTTGCCTGTAAATTCCATAATTTGGAATACAGGAGGAGCAAGTCTAGATCCTGGGTTATAGGCTCATACCTTCAGGTGACTGGACACCAAAAAAAAAAAAGGTACCTGGCAAATCTTTTGAAGACATGCCCCCTGGGTACTTACCCTTGATCCCTACCCCAGTCCATGAGCCCTCAGTTTTGTAGCAAGCAATGCAGAGTAACCAAGGAATAGAAGGGAGGGTGCCCTGTGTACTGTACTCAAAGATATGGAATTTACAGGCAAAACAAAATTACTCTCATTTTAATTATATTGTACAGTATACAAGTATTCATAGACCCGGAGATGTCCTCAAGCAATGAACGAGAAGGGTGGGCAACTAGACAAACTGTGCCAACAGGAGTAACACTTAAAGTCTTAACTTTAAAAAAAAGTTATTAACAGAGGACCAGGTAGAGGTCTTACCAAAGCTGGGCACAGAGGCTTGGTACCAGAACGTCCAAGAAACACCAATCTGGTGGCTTGGGCATGTAAAAGCACAGGAACAGTTTTGTCCTTTACAGTGTAAGTTAGCGCAATGATTTGTCTTTTCATACTGAGCGGTGGTGCACTTGGAATCATAATGTCCCTCATGAGACATGAACATAGGACAAATAGGGAGTCCATCTACCTGAGAGAAGTTGTAGGATGGTGCTAGAAGGTAGACTTTGATAGCTCAGACTACATGCAGGCAACAAGGAGCAGTTTCCTCTGGGTTCTTTGGAGCAGCGCACAAAGATGGAATGATGATGTCTTCATTGAAGTGGAAGACTGATATCACCTTGAAAATAAAAGATGTTCTAGGACACAAGGACTACCTTGTCTTTGTGTAGAATAAGGAATGGTTCTTTACAAGAGAGCCGCAAGCTCAAAGACACATCTGACAGAGGGGAGGGTAATCAAAAAGGCCACTTTGTAAGAGAGGTAAGAGAAAGAGAATATGCCTACTGGGTTCAAAGCATGATTTATGCAGGGCTGAGGGAACCAAGATGAGGTTCCCAGGAAGCACAGGGTGCTGTAAGGGGGGCTTGAGCTGAAACAACATTTTGGGAGAGCATGGACATATGTTTTTGAAAAAGAACAGAAAAAACCGAAACCCGTCCTTTCAGAGTGCTTAGGGCCAAGTTCTGGACCCCTTGGTGTCTTACAACCTGGGCTTCAACAGTCATGCTAATAAAGTTATTGGCTGAGAAGCAGGATAGAATAAATAGCCCTGAGACAACTGGTCTGGCCTGTTGGAAAGGCCATCTCCTAGCAGTCACAATTCATCTGTGTACCAGGTTCTTCTGAGCCAGTTTGGTGTAATGAGAATTACTAGCTTTCCTTATTGCTTTATTCTGAGCAGATGAGGTAGAATTCATACTGGAGGGAAGGCATAGATTTGTCTGAACTGATCAGAGAATTCTGAAGGAATCCAATGTCAGTGTCAGAAGATCCTTGGTCCTGGCTACAAACAGAGGTAGCTTATTCTTGAATCTGGAGGCCAGGATATCCATATCCAGGGTCTGCTAACTGATATATCAAGGTTGAAGAGGTCAGGTGAAAAGCCCATTTCACTTCATCAAAGGCGGTAATGACTAAGGTAATTTGCCTTTCACTTGCTCACTCTTGGGACAGCAGAGATTTCCCCCCATTCTTAGAAGTAAAGGCACCCATTAATTGGGAAGAGGGTATTGGGGAAGACTTGGCAGACCTTGAGGGACAAGTCTTAAGCTGAAAACAAAGACAGAACTAAAGTTTTAATGTTAAAGTCTGAGTAGTTCTAAAAGTTTGCACTGTAAAGTGACTATATTGCAAACAAAGTCCCAGTTTTAACATCAACAGTCAGACACAAGGTGACTATGCCTTACCTGTGCACAACTCGTCAAGGTGAGATTACCCCTGAACGGGTCTTCAGGGTCTGGGCTCCATAAGGATGGACCACAGCCATGGAGTGGTATAGCATCCTGCAGATGACTTCACGTGTTATGCAAAGTGCTGAGGTGAGCAACCCTGCAGGATCAAGTTCCCAAAACAATTCAGGCTGCTCTCAAGTTGCACCAATCCAGATGCACTGCTTCTATTGCTGTATTACCAGAAAGTCAAGAGCTGAATGAATATTTATTGAAGAATCCTGAAGATAAAATAAACGATTTAAGAGTGACTTCTCCATAAGGGAGAAGATGTCCATCACCTCAGGACACTAGCAAAAATGAAGACTAATGGAATGGGGTAGGAATATAGTAGAGGCACCCATGGGGACGTTCTAGAAAAAAACCTTTGCCAGTGTCCAATCACCTCAAGGTGCACATAACCAAGGGTCTATAAATACTTAAATATAAAAAAAGGTGAGACTTAATAAATGTTCATAAAACTATAAATATGCATTTGCTGGAAATGGACATGTACGCCAACGTTTATGCTCTGTACTGTTAAAAAAAAAAAAAAAAGCATAAAAAACAGATACGGATTCAACACAAAACTATATAAAATGCATTCACATGAACCAGGGCACTAAGGTGTCACTCCACTTAACCTTAATGCATTTAAGGATGATCTGGCAAACACCATGGCAGGCTTGAAAAGGGGAGCATATCCCTAAAACACCACAGCGTATATACATAAACTCCCACATCTTCAAGTGTGTTCTGGCATAGAGCCCGCTAAAGGTAATGTCTCATCCAGAACAGCTGCTTGCTTGGCTCATAGTTGTCGTGGAGGGGGAGGGAATTAGAGCATTTCTGCAGCTTTTGCCATTGGCCATGGCTCTAACCGTTGACTCTGAGATAAAGAATGATTTGGTCCAAGGCACCAAAGCAATTGGCCTCCCAAATTTGAATAAAAAGATAAAGTTTGGTTGGCGGGACTTTAAATGAGGCCAATCACTGTATAGAGTAAACATGTGGAATATAACACACAATATTGCTTGTATGGGTTCCAACAAATAGGGGGGAGTTTTTAGGGACTTTGAATGAGAGATGTATACCAAAGAGCAGTCTTGGCAAAGAACATTTAATTATACCTTGTAAAATCATGTACAGCAAACTGAATGACAAAAAAAAAGCACACACAGAATTGCATAAATGCAAGGCATGCTAAAAACCACATATAAATATTGCCGCCATGGTAGTTGGCATATCATGGGGAAAATACAAGTCCTGCACAACATGGGCCACTGGAAGGGCTAGACGGTGTTGGAAAATCTAGAGTAAAACAATGTAAGAGACATAAAATCATCTGTATGGACATCATGTGTCTATGAAAGACTGACAAGTTTCATTAGGGTATACCAACTCTTCAGGGGCGAATGCAATGGTGATCTATAAAGAAACATAACCACATGGTATGATATTGTAGCTGAATAATAGGAATAACTAACGGGTATAAGGGACAGGATGGACATCCCTATAAATACTCACGTCAACTGTATAGATGTGAACAGAGGAACAGATTGGTTAGAAAGGTCTGGCATGGGAGCTGAGGTAGAGACATGGACAAGCAGGGAGCACTGTAGATTCCCCAAGGTCAATGTGCAATATAGATGACAGTGAGCCAACACTTCTGTGGCTTGAGATCAGTAGTATATATTGAATGTATAATATTGATAAGAAGTGTTAAGAGCACATACATCAGGTCAGATGAAGGGAAGAACTGAGCATAGATGAAAAAACAGATACTCAAAAAACCACCGAATATGAAAGAGGAGGAGGGAAAAAGGAAAAAAGAAAATTATGTCCTGGGTAAGATAGTGAAGGAACCAAAGAGAAAGATGGACAAAGTGCTAAAAGTATAGGTTAAACTTATGGTAATTTACCTTGTTGGTTCACATAGACATTGGGAACCAAAATCACAAGTGAATGCTTGCATATGAGGTGTTACCAAAGAGACACAGACTTGGTGTCTGTGTCTCTTTGGTAACACCTCATATGCAAGCATTCATTTGTGATTTTGGTCTGCACTGCTGCTCCAGATTCTACCTGCTCCATTATTAGTACATTATCCCTGCAGTGTTGCTCCATACATATTAATGGAGCTGTAAAGCCATCCAACCATGCCACCCTGCTATATGTCCTTGGCTTGCCCAGTCTCTTGGATGCCCAAGACCTCCAATGAGAAGTGTCGTGAGGGTTAGCTGCAGAAGTTCAGATCAGCAAATGGATGTTCACGACTTCCTGCTGCTGTTAAGTGTAAACCCAAACCCGGGAGTACCATTTTCTTCTACAGGGTCTCGGTTTTCAAAAAACATAACTGTTGCTGATCTTTTGTTTGCTGCAACTTGTTTGTTTTCATGTACGAATTGTGAATTTTAGTATGTGTGCACAAAATGAGAACAAAAAACACCTGACAGCAAAAGGATTAACCCTTGCAGCCACCAGGAATGTGTATATATCTGAGAAACCAGGTGGATGCAATCCAATGGCTGTACAGCCACAAGACTGCTTCCAAACATCTGGTAATAGCCACCATCCGCTTTCCTCCCTTTCTTCTTGCTGACCCAGGAGTGACACTAAAAACATCACTTTCAGTATGGCTGGGGGAACTTTTTGCCCTCTATGTGAAGGGGGTAAAAAAAAGCTAAAAGGAAAAAAATAAATAATTAAATAACACCCAATCATTTAACATAATTTAACATAACCGCCCAAAACAATCTGAGGCCCCCGAACCCAAACACACACAAAAAAGTAAACACATACGCGGAGGGCGCCTATGCACAAAAAAATTGTTTGCACGATAGTGTAATGAAGTTTGCCGCCATTTTAAGAATTTAAATGTTGGGCATCCATTTACTCGGCACAACCTCATCTTTTATATTTGACCATAAAATTTGCTAATTTATTGTGTTTGCGTGCCCTAAAATTAACTTGAGTATTTTTTATTGAAATTTTGTATTTCCTAAACTGTTCAACTAATTTCGTGCAACAAAAAAAATGGAACTACCACCATTTTATTTGCTAGGGTGTCTGCTTTCAGAAAATATATAATTGTTTGGGGGTTTTATGCAATCTTCAGGTCAAAAAAATACGTGTGCAAAAACAGCTCTGGCAGTGAAAGGGTTAAACTAGAATTATTAACAAACATGAATTGTTCGAGCAGTGTTCATTGGCATGGAGGCCTATATACATGTACATAAAGTTGTCTGCGTAGAGGAAGCATTCCATATGCTCACACACGAACAAAGCAAAGTGCCATTTTCTTCTGGACTTTTCAAGACAGATCATAAATGACATGTCGTCAAACACTACTCCAAGATATTGTGGAATACAACACAGGAAAACTAAAAGTTTTCTGTCTTTTCATAGAAAATCAAGATTTTTTTGTAGGTTGGACAATAAAATTAGAAATTCAAAGAAAACATTTTTATAATCCGCATAAGATGATTGTGTAACCAAAAGGCAAAAACTTTTTTTAGTTTTGGATAGAGTGGAAGGGGATTAGAACACCTGTCAGTTTTTTATATGTATACCCACAGTCCTGCTACCAGAAAGTAATTTACGAATGTTACCCGTCAGAGAATATATACAGTCTATAAGGGCACTTTCACAATCACAGCACCCGGGCGTCGGCGGTAAAGCTCTGCTATTGTTAGCGTCGCTTTACCGTTGTTTTAGCGGCGGTTTTCGCCCACTAGCAGGACGCTTTTAACCGAAGGGTTAAAAGCTCCAGCAAAGCACCACTGCAGCAACGCTTGGGCGGTGCTGCCGAATGATTTCGATGGGCAGGGGCGTTCCTAAAGCGCCTCAAAGAAGCTGCTTGCAGGACTTTGTTTTTAAAGTCCTGCCAGCGCAGCACTCCAGTATGAAATCCCTCGGGCTTTCACACTTGAGTGACAGGAGAGGAGCTTTACAGGTTCTATTTTTAGCGCTATAGCACCTGTAAAGCACCTCAGTGTGAAAGTGGTCTAATGAATAAAAGTGCCATAAAGAAGTATTCCTTGAAATTTTCCACATTTTGTCATGTTACAACCACAAAAAAGGTAAATTTATTTTATTGTGATTTTATGCGATAGATCAACACAAAGTGGTACATAAAATTTTGAAGTGGAAGGAAAATGATTTCAAATTTTTTTACAAATAAATGTGAAAAGTGTGGCGTGCATTTGTATTCAGCCCCCCTGAATCATTACTTTGTAGAACCACCTTTCTCTGCAATTACAGCTGCAAGTCTTCTTGGGTATGTCTCTACCAGCTTTGCACATCTAGAGGGTGACATTCTTGCCCATTCATCCTTGCAAAATAGCTCAAGCTCTGTCAGATTGGATGGAGAGCGTCTGAACAGCAAGTTTCAAGTCTTGCCATAGATTCTCAATTAGATCCAGGTCTGGACTTTGACTGAGCCATTCCAACACATGAATATGCTTTGATCGAAACTATTCCATTGTAGCTCTGGCTGTATGTTTAGGGTCATTGTCCTGCTGAAATGTGAACCTCTGCCCCAGTCTCAAGTTGTTTGCAAACTAACAGGTTTTCTTCTAAGCTTAGCTAAGATTGCCCTGTATTTGGCTCCATCCATCTTCCCATCAACTCTGACGAGCTTCCCTGTCCTTGCTGAAGAAAAGCATCCCCACAATATAATGCTGCCACCACCATTTTTCACGGTGGGGATGGTGTGTTCAGGGTGATATGCAATGTTAATTTTCCGTCACACAGCGTTTTGCTTTTAGGCCAAAAAGTTAAATTTTGATGTCATTTGATCAGAGCACCTTCTTCCACATGTTTGCCGTGTCCCCCCACATGGCTTCTCCCAAACTGCAAATGGGAATTCCTAAGGATTTCTTTAAACAATGGCTTTCTTCTTGCCACTCTTCCATAAAGGCCAGATTTGTAGAGTGCATGACTAATAGTTGTCCTGTGGACAGATTCTTCCACCTGAGCTGTGGATCTCTGCAGCTCCTCCAGAGTTACCATGGGCCTCCTGGCTGCTTCTCTGATTAATGCTCTCCTTGCCCGGCCTGTCAGTTTAGGTGGACAGCCACGATTTGGTAGGTTTGCAGTTGTGCCATATTCTTTCAATTTTCAGATGATGGATTGAACAGTGCTCCATGGGATGTTCAAAGCTTGGGACATTTTTTTACAACCTAACCCCGCTTTAAACCTCTCCACAACTTTATCCCTGACCTGTCTGGTGTGTTCCTTGGCCTTTGTTCACTAATGTTCTCTAACAAACCTATGAGGGCTTCACAGAACAGCTGTACTTCTACTGTGATTAACATACAGAGGTGGACTTCTGAAGGCAATTGGTTCCACTAGATTTTAGTTTAGTTTAGTTTTAGTTAGATATTAATAAAACATTTGGAAAACCATCATTTACCTTCCACTTCACAATTATGTGGCACTTTGTGTTGGTCTATCACATAAAATTTCAATAAAAACGATTACGTTTTTGGCTGTAACATGACAAAATGTGGAACATGTCAACGGGTAGGAATACTTTTTCAAGGCACTGTATGTACTTGTGTGCTTACTTCTCCATAAGCTTAGAGATTTGCTTGTCCAGTGGATGTTTCTTTTATCCTTTAATATATTACCTAGACAACTGGAAAACGGTATATATTTGGGCAAAACATGATGGTACTGTCTCAATACTCACCTTAAAGCTACTTTGTGTTCTTTGTCTTCAGTTAGGCTTGTTCCTGAGCTGGGGGTGGTTAGATCATCTCTATACTACATTTTTTTTAACAATGGAACAGTGCTTATAATTTATATAATTATTATACACAATACATATATTTGTGGTCTGTGCCCCCAGTAGGGAGATTCGTCCTCTCTCTATGTCCTGTTGACCACTGAATGTGAAAGTAAAAGAAAATCTCAAATTTTGGGTTGACATCAGCACAGTAAGAGGGGAAATCTTCCAATGGGGACACCTCTGGAATTGACTCACTTCGGATTTTCTCTCACTTCCTGTTTTGGTTATGGGACAGGAAGTGAAGTGAGAAGAAACACACACACACCCCCACCACCACCACCATCACAGATGGTAAAAAAAAAAAACACAACCCTGACAGGGGTTAAAACCCTTTAATTTTTTTCCCTTTTGGAAAAATATGAAACTTGACTTTAGTTACACTTTAAGGTTTGATGTCCATATTATGATTTATAATTTGCGTGTAGTATGTCTACTTGTGAACATGTCTGCACTTTTTAAGATCCTTAACCAGCCTCTGTTGCAATCATTTTTCTGATGGACAAAAAGTTAAAAAAAATATCTTTGAAGATACTGCAAAATTCTTATCTGTGAGATTCAGGCCTTGTTTATACCATTTGTGTTGAGATGCGTTTTTCTGCACACCACCACACATGTATGATGTGAACAGGGAACACAAAAAAAATGTTTTCTATGCGCCCTGTTCACACCATACATGTGTGGCGATGTGCAGAAAGCACAGACCATGGGACATGGTGTGAACAAATCTTTTTCCGAAGGGTTATTACTATATATTACCAGAGCAAAGTGGGGCATATTTTTTTTCTCAAGAATCAGGTACACATTCTGAGCAAGTATGAAGTCTGGACAGAAATGTTATTTACTATGAGCTGGGCTTTGTAGATGTAGGTTCTGATTTTGGCAGCAAAGAACAGTAAACTTTGATCAGGGCAAAGGCTGTGGAAACAGTTTACTTCTCAAGGGGTTCATTACTTATTTTTTAATCCAACACTTCCTTACTTAATATCTAAGGAATGACAGTTTTCCATGCTAGGACTTTAAAAAACAAAACCATGAGGAATTCAATTTGATGGTTGAACCTGCTATACAAGAACCTGATACCCTAACTCAAGCTCATACCGAGCATCTGAGAGCTGAGGTTTCCTTGCCAACAGGTCTGCAACGTACATTACATGGAAAGTGAGAAAAAAAGCATGTCACATGCATTGCAAACAAATCTATTCATACAACCTGCACTAATCTATTGATGAGCATGAAGAAAAGACCATAAGTAAAATCACTGGGTGGAGTTTTTTTTCATCTTATGTAGAAAACATTTAAGGGCTTGTTTAAACTTGATTGGGGGTACCCCATCACATTTGGCAGACAGTACTGCCTACAATCCGTTCAACTAAACAGGGCCGCGCTGCAACCATGCACAACGTGCGTGGTTATCCAGTATTTAGAGGATTGCATAACCTACTCGCTGTCTGAAGAGCAATCTGAACACGGATCGTGCTTCAAACAGCAAGGCAAATGTAAAATGAGGCCCAAGTAGAAAATATAGCAATGACATGAACAGACTTGTATGCAATTGTACACCAGTGTAAATACATTTATGTATAAATCAAAATATTGTGCAGTTTCAGATGATAAAAAAAAAAAAAAGTGATAAAAAAAAAAAAAAAAGTGCTAAAATCAAAGCCTACAGCAACGTTCACACCTTTGAGGTTCCTTACTTTGGGCTATCTTGTGCATTGCTTTAGGGCAGCCTATTGCTTTGAATGGGTTCTGTAGCACATTAAAACACAACAAAAAACAGTATGCAGACTTTTTTTGGAAGGTTAGCATACCATAATACACAGTACTTTGCTACCCTGTGTTGTGGACCTCCATAACAGGTATGTTGGCCAGATGCGTTGAGCTGCCATTAAAGTTGAACTCAAGGAATTCAGTCACTGTGTACAATGTGCTGAATCACTAAGGATTAGGGCCAACGAGGTACATGCCACCTCATGGACTTCTTTTAATTTACAATTTGGCTTTTTTACTGAGCACTGGGAATGTAGCGGTCTCTACAGTTCTGGCACTGCAGTGTTGCATGCAGCTGCTGTGCCCACCCCTCCCTTCCACCAGTCCAATAACAGTGCTTTGTATTATGTGAACTCATTCACACAAAAAAAAAAAAAGGTCTTCTGCAAATGAACAGTGGAGAGGAGAGGAGAGGAGAGGGGAGGGCAGACCTGCTGCTGTATGAAAGCAGCGTTTCTCCTGCCAGGGCCCTGGGAGTGCAGCAATAGCTCCATAAAACGGTCAGTTGTTTAAAAAAAAAAAGAAGAAGAGAAGTCTACTAGGTGGCAAGCACCTTGTTGGACTTAACTCATAGTATGCCATCACACTTTACAAAGTGATTGAATTCCTGGAGCTCAGCTTTAGGAATTAATAGCACTGCAACACAACTGTGCAACATACTGTGAACCGAGTGTTAAACATACAATTCCAGAACTGATCTTAACCTTTATTTTCAAGCACTTCTTCAAAACATCATTCACTACAGTAGGCAAAACAAAAAAAGAAGAGTACGAGTTATCCATTGCTGGAATGTGCAGTACTAACATAGCACAATCAATCAGTCTATCCACATGCATCGTCAGTATAGGCAATGGGTCCAATATGAAAATGTGGAGAAAAGCAGAGTGAAGATGTTAAAAACAACATTTAATCAGATAACGGTCTTTTTTTCAAACTGCAGCATCTAACTGATCTTTACAGTGGTACCACCTATCTGCCATGGCTGAAAGATCAAGCGAGAAGTTTGCTGCAACTATAACTGTTAATGAACTAGAACTACATATACACAAACCGCGTCAGAAAAAAGTAGTAATGAAATCAGAAAACGTTAAAAGGAAACAGAAAACGAATTGCAATATATTTAAAATAAATATAAAAAAAAAGAGGAAACAGAATGAGATTTAGAGAAAGAACAAATAGATCAATAGAAAAAGACGATTCAAGAAACACAACACCAATGACAAAAACTACAAAAATCATGCAACCTTGGAAAGAAAGAAATGGAAATGTTACAATACCTTTTTCATGCTGGTCCCAACATAACTTTTTGCTTCCTCTTTAAATTGTGGCAATCTGCAATAAAAGTTCATGAGATAATACAAACAATGCATATACTATACATGCATAAAATATAATTATATGCAGATTACAGATAGGTATGTTTATAACGTCACACAACTTTTACACAGGTTTTACACAGGTTTCGCACATTTTTCCCAGTAGCATCCAATTAGAAAATATGTGAATTTTGGGTAAAGGTAATGTGAATCTTGTGTGAAAACATTTATAAAACAGATCCTCTATAGTTCTTTTCCGTGCTTCAATCACTGCTAATTAAAAACCCATCTAAATGGGAAATAGAGAAATATCAGATTCTAGCAATGTCAGCCTGGCATTTTGCATGAGTGAGAACACCACTTAAATTATGAGTTGGAGCTTGTGGTCGTGACACCCAGAGATAATTGAGTTTTGAAGGTCAGTGTTTTGCAGTTGCAATTTAAAATTTTCACCTGCCTGATTTGTAATGACATATAATTAAAGCAAAACATGATTTCCTGAATGTCAGATATAATTTATTTAGTTCCCTCAGTTCCTATCACAACAAAAGGAACTATTAGTACTTCACTATCAATTGCACAACATATATGGAGAACCTAATGCATGCTGGGCCAAGCAAGACAAATTGAATAGTAGTAAAAGTGTAGCCGGGGAAGGTAGCCATTTTTTTGCACCCAATTAGTGTTACGTTTATCAAAAGATGCTAATGACATCACTATGGCATGCCACAGTTTTATAGCAATGTCAGTCTCTCCTAATGTAAGGGTGCAGTCAACAACTGGCTGTCACCCATTGTGTATAGTTGGAAAAACACTTTAAAGACAGAGGCTGAAGCTTGCCACATGCACACATAGCAAAATCCAACAGATTCCTCCATACACGGTACACTGTATGGATGGATGAATTTCCAGCTGCCACAAAAAGTACATTTTAGCTGGTTCCTGAAGATTTGCTCAGTGTATGACCAGCTTTAGTGTGCCTGGAATAAACAGTTAACTCCAATGAATGGATTGAAAGCAAAAAATTAAACCTGGCCATAGATGAACTGAAATTCGGCCGGTCTTTTCAATAGATCTAAGGCCGTTCCCACCCGACAGACGTCGATCTAACGATCTACATTTGTCAAATGGGACTGTTGGAAAACTTTCATTTGACCACGGCAGTGAAGGAAATCTACTGTCAGAATACAATAGCACTGTGGTGAGGCTTTCTCCTATCCACCTCGCTTGGGTGGATGAGGGGATTCGATTTTTTTTGATCAGCATCTTGCAGACGAAAAAACAAAAAAAAAACAAATCTATGGCCAGCCTAAGATATGCAGTAAATGCTTTGGAGTGCAAAAAAAAAAAAAGGAGGGCTACTCAATTTACTCCAACCTTTTTTGGTGGAAAAAAATTGCTTTCTGAAGTCTTTGCTATGTAACTTTTGCTATTTCCTTACATTCCAGCTTTCAAGGCAGGCTCAGGTCTGACTGGCAGCTGTGACAATCTTCTTGGTACTGGCATCTTGATAAATCAGGGGTTTTAAACATGAGAAACAATGAACATACATGGGGTTTTTTTTGGGAATGCCTCTGATGTATTACAAAGAGGTACTCAAAAGGAGTTCCAACATCATGAACAGACGTAATGAGGGTGGCCTGGTGTAGAACAACTGTGCCTAAAAGAAAAACTATAGTCCTAGGCAGGTAGACTGTCCTCCTTGTAAACTATCCAATTAATGACTCTTATTAGCGGGTTTTAAACTCACGAGAGCGAGTATAAATTGCCTTGCAATAGGGCGGCAGAACATGAATCTTGGAGAAAATCTACCAAATACTTTTTGATGGGTTCCAAAAAATTCTGGTATATTTTCTCAAAAGCCCAAATATAAATCACGTTCCATTTCAAGTTTATTGAACATTTTATATATAAGCAATATATATATAAAAGTTAAGTGAGCACCAAATAAAAATGTTGTGTCCAATGCCTCTAACATGACTGTATTGTTGTACTCTGTCCTCTGAGATACCAGCTTTATTATTCACAAAGTAGTAAGTTGACAATTCACGTGTACGGTATAGATGGCCAGCGTGATGCAGCTGGTGACTGTTTAGTTTGCTGGGTCACGCAAGATGCCACATAAAGCTTTGCTTAACAAATTTGTAATGACCGGTTGACAGCCACGCAAATTTTTCTATGTATAACATATCGACCTAGCAGACTCTCCTTTTCCTAAAAGAACCACTTGTTTTTTTTTTTAAACAGGTTATATAAGCAACATAATAGGGCCTTAAAACTATAACAGTGTTGTGCACATGGTGATGACAATATGAAAATACAAAGGGATTTCAGTACATAATCTTTAAAAGACCTATTATTAAAAGAGACACATAGACTTTGCCCATTCAGGGCAGGATGGCAATGTCTCCTGATAGCCCAACTTCTTAAAAAGGTTTATTCATCGATCACATTCCCTAGCTCAATGTTTCTCAACTCCAGTCCTCAAGTACCCCCCAACAGGTCATGTTTTCAGGATTTCCCTCAGATGAAACAGCTGTGGTCATAACTAAGGCAGTGAAGCTGATCAAGTCACCTGTACAAAATAATGGAAAGCCTAAAAACATGACCTGTCGGACTGTATTTGAGAAACATTGCCCTAGCCTACTTTCCACTGCAGGAGTCCAACCCCGAGTAAGCTCTGGTGACAGATTTTACCTTGGGTGACATTGCTGGTCCCATTCCATGAGGCCGTGTTTGAGTCTGGTTATTAGCACAGTCTCCCCCCCATATCCAGAAACCCTGCTTCATCAGCACAACTAATAAAGTGCTTTAAAGAATTTAGTAGGGGGCAAAAGATTGTGGATTGGCAAGTATACCCTACCCTGCAGGTGGGGGGTCCATTTGTCATATCTGCAGCCAATTTAAATGATTATATCATAATATACAGCATTTTTATAGCACCAACAGTAGGAGCAGTGCTTTACAAATTTTCCCCTGTGCGCAATCAGTAACTAGGTAAATTCAGGGTCTACATGCTATGTGTTAATCTGGCAGTAAACAAAAAAAAAAACAAATCAACATACTTTTTGCTCTGGGGGTATTTAAGTCTAACAAGCCACAGTAAAACATTTTACATGTCCTAATTTGCATGGTCAATGTGTCAACAGGCTTTATGTGGCTAATTACTTATGGTTTAAAATTCACAGTTCACAAATTAAAAAGATGTACTTTGACATCATTTTATGGGACTTAACCATCTGGAGATGAGCCACCAAACAATGAACTTGTAGTTAACAGCATATCCTCAAGGTCCTCGGACTATTATATTTATCTTTTTTTTTGTCCACTCTCCAGAAAGACTACTGCCACATCCTGCCCTGTGGACCCCAAATAAGTATAGAATATGTCAGTCCTCAGGGGGCCGTGTCAGCAAGGCACAGGCAAACACAAGAGGGTTTACCTTGAGAAGAGCAGCTGCACCATGTCGACAAGAGTATGCTCTGCAGATTTTCTCAATAACTCTGCGAAGACAAAAACAAATAACACAGGTGTCATTACGTGGTGTGATATTATCAAGAGGCTTCAGCAAGCAGTCTCCCCTCCATTCCTTGTTTACAAAGGATTACAGCAAATTTATTAAAACCAGGCCCAGTCCTCAACCCCTGGTCTAGTAGTGCTCCATTGCCAGGAAACACTAGATGGTGCTGTGGAGCTTATTATGTAGAACAGAGAAATACATCATTAAAAAAACAAAAAAAAAGCACAGCATTCAAAATCTCAGTGTTGGAGAACTCATGAAAGAATTAGCTATAATGCACTCAAACCTTTACTAACTACTATGATTTGATGTGCAGTTATGAAACGACGATAGGAACATGAACTATATGAAATGCACAACTAAGTACTAAAAGTATTATTGTTATTATACAGGATTAATATAGCGCCAATAGTTTGCACAACCCTTTATAATATATATGGGGACAGTACTATTACAATACAGAAGGAATAGGAGGCCCTGTTCAAATCTAAAGGAATAATCTAAAGTAACAATTTCCTTTTATTAAAGCAGGGATGTCTATTTATACAAATAATATCTGTAGGCTATTAGAATCATACCATTACCACACTGTGCTTATATTTTTTTTAATGTGTATGCAAAGGGCAAGAGGCTTGTGGGTGAGCATTATAAAAGGGATCCCTAAAGTCAGCCTTGCAAAGCACTGTAGTGGGAAGTACTCTTTGCGGTTCAAGCAGGGGTTCCTGGCAAAGCAAGTTTGAGCCAATCTACTTGTGGCATAAATTAGCCTTCTTTCAATGTACGTGCGCTAAAGCAAGCAAAGCTCTGAGCCCTAAGCTTAACTGTAAGCCTCACTTCCTGCACACGTATGTGGGTTGAACAGTTTTATAGGGCTCTCTCACTCTCCAATTTCTGCTCCTTTAAATGCAATACAGACATCACACAAATCAGGCTGAATGTGCAACTTACCACTCAGCCTCATCTCAAAACAAATGCGGAAACAGGACTGCATAATTTCACAGACAGATTCATTGGTGAGATGAGCTCCTACTGGCGTAAGTAGCAATGTGCGTAGGACCTTTAAAAAAATAAAAACAAAAAATAAAAAAAAAGCAAGATATAAAGCAAGTAAACAAAGTGTCCTAAATATTCCATCGAAAACTGTTTAAACTATAGGAACATTCAGAGATGTTATCAACGTTTTCTAACACTAAAATAGAAGCTAAGTCAACGTCAAACATACAGTATATAGGGAGAGCGGATTTAGAGCTTAGCTATTATTTTCTGATTAGACAAGTCAACATGTTCCTCATAGTAAACAGATAGCCTCTACGCCTCCTCCTGTTTAAATTACGCTGATGAAGTTCAGCATCCTTTGCACTGCCGATTCCCCACTCAGTCCTTCATAGGGACTTCTCCTGATACATCTTGACAAATGCCTGAAATCAATTAATTGAAGCGTTTAATTATCTTTTATTTGAAAAAGCTTTTACTTCAGGTACATGAGCCCCGTGTTTAAAAATAACATTAGGCGCAAAGCTCTAGCAGAGTCAAAACATGGTCCGCGTCTCTGTGTAACAGGATACAAAGAGCTTAAGCAATTCATCTAATTGCCCCCTGGATAAGGACAGGGGGATGCGGTCCCTTCTCTCTCGAGTTACCTGTAGGATTTTCATCAGCACAACTTCATCGCTTGCTGGGTCTGTGCCAACAAAGCGGGCATGTGTAACTGCATCTGCCATGTTCTCGATTCCTTCAGCAGTACCATCGTGGACCGGATCTGAAGTAGAAAAAAGAAAATGTAATCTTTTAATGTGTGGAGAGAAGCGGCAGGTTTGGGTATACAAGCTAAGCAATAAATGCCATATATTCCAATTGTAAAATATTGCTTAAAATATACAAGACCACTGATCAATATAAAGTGTTGCCTTGCCACCCTTAACCTCTGTATGAAACCTAACAAAAATTTGTTATAAATATGTTAAAAAATAAATGTTGCATGTAAAGGACTTGTATAGAAAATAAATGTAATTATTTAAAAAGAGTAAGTAAACAATAATGGGTTTTACTTCTTTTGTTCCCTGCAAAAGTAAAAGCATAATGGGCTAGTATGTATCGCATACTAGCCCATTATGTGCCACTTACCTACAAACGAAGCCAGCGATGTCCCCGCTGGTGGTCTTGTCCATCTCCACCCCTCTTCCTTCCGGGGCCGAAGACTCCGTCTCTGTGACTGGCCGGAGTCGCCAGACATCACTCCTGCGCATGCGCACGAGAGCCGACAGTCACAGCACTGGCCCTTTAGAAACGGCATGATAGTGCCCTTCAGTGCGCATGCGCCGATGATGTCGGCGTAAGCGTATATTGTAAATATCTCCTAAAACGTGCAGGTTTAGGAGATATTTCCAGTACCTACAGGTAAGCCTTATTATAGGCTTACCTGTAGGTAAAAGTGGTGTGTAAGGGTTTACAACCACTTTAACCACTTGCCTACCAGGCACTAACACCCCCTTCCTGCCCAGGCCATTTTTCAGTTTTCAGCGCTGTAGCACTTTGAATGACAATTGCGCGGTCATGCTACACTGTACCCAAACACATTTTTTTTATCATTTTCTTCACACAAATAGAGCTTTCTTTTGGTGGCATTTAATCACTGCTGAGTTTTTTATTTTTTACAAAATAAATTAAAAATAAATGTTTTTTACTTTTTGTCTGTCAGTAAATTTTGTGTCCAAGTAATTTTTCGCCTTCACTGATGTGTGCTGATGAGGCAGCACTAATAGGCTGAACTGGTGGACATTGATGAGGTGGCACTTATGGGCACTGATGAGGTGACACTGATGAGGAGGCACTAATATGCCGCACGGATGGGCACTAATAGGCGGCACTGGTGGAGACAGTAGGCGGTACATATGGGCAATGATGAGCGACACTGACGGGCATTGATGGGCGACACTGATGGGCAGCACTGATAGGCGGCACCGATTGGAATAGCTAATGGGCACTGATTGGTGGCACTTGTGGGCACTGATTGCTGCCACTGGTGGGCACTGTATGCTGGCATTGGTGGGCACTGTATTGTGACACTATATTTCTTTATTGTAATCAGGGCACTGATCTGTCCGTGTGAGGCGAGGAGAGCCAATTACCGGCACTTCCTTGTTTTACATGTGATCGGCTGTGATTGGACACAGCCAATCACATGATTAAAGAGCCGGACCCGGATCTTTACACAGATCAGGGTTACGCCGTGTCCTAGCAACACGGCGTGGCTGCGATCGCCGTGCGCCCCTGCGATAGCGGCCGCTCTGGGACGCCGTCATATGAAGTTGTCCCAGAACAAGAGCTGCACCGCCCTGCCGTCATATGACAGTGAGCGGGCAGCAAGCAGCTAAGAATACTGGAGAAAACATGGAGTGGTTGCAGCCAGTCTTTGCTTTTGTATTTTTGGCTACACTTAACTATTTAACTGAAAGAATCATCAGCACAAGGGACATAACTTCTGGTCAGGAGGCTATGTCCCTTGTTTTGATGCCCCTTCTATCTATCTACTGAAATCCTCCATGGCCCCCCATTCCCATAATTTTTCTGATGCAACAGGGGTTAAAGTATAACTAAAGGCAAAACTTTTTTTTAAAGTTTTGGATAGAGTGGAGATGGATTAGAACATTTGTTAGTTTTTATTGCCGTCTGTGCCCCCTGTTAAGGGGATTCCCCTCTCTACTTGTTTAGCATGATCACTGAAAGTAAATGAAAATCACAAATTTTAGGTCGTCCCCAGAAAAGTAAACTGAAATCTTTCAATGAGGACGCTGTTAGTTCTGGTGACTTGTGGGCCCCAGAGTGTTTCCTTCATTTTCAGGGTTTTCCTCTCACTTCCTGTTTGGCTATGGGACAGGAAGTGAAAGGAAATCTCCGCAATGGGACGCAGATGGAAAAAATAAATAAATATCTGACAGGGGTTATAACCCTTCCTTGCTTTATCCAAAATAAAAAAGTTTGGCCTATAGTTCTACTTTGATAGAACAGTTGTCACAGTCTCTCATCAAGAGCACCCAACTATGCCTGGCCTTTCTGCACAGCTCCTCTCTTCATTATACACTACAGCTTCAAAAAACGAGACAGGACTTTCGAATGGATGGGGTGGACCTATCATTCTTCTCCTCCATTAATAGCTTTCCATTTATAGAAGCTGCAGTACAGCTTCTATGAATGGCCAAACTGGGCAAAAAGGGCGGGCATACTCTGGCACTCTTGATAAGAGCTTGTGACAGCCTCTTATTTCTCTTAATTCCCACTGCAATGGAAGATTACGACAGCAATGGTGGCATGGATGGAGGAGGGTTTCCGCTAAAAGAAGCAGCATCAGCACTAATTTAGGTGTCTTGTGCTGATTTCTGTGTGTTTTTTTGGCATGCACTTTGGCTTTAAAAAATATGAAACTTGATTGGCTGTTATGGCCAAAATAATGGAAACACAGAAAGGAGTGCCGGAGCAAAACAGAATAAAAGTATCCAGGAAATTTTAAACTGCTGATTAAAAAAAAAGAAAAAAAAAAAGGTACATAAAAACAGCCAACACATTACAGGGGCTACACCACTTTCCTTCATCAGGGCACTTGGATGGAAAGGGACGTCACAAATCTATATTTTAACCAGCACTGAACTCTCAACATGGAGTAACAACTTAAAAGTTCTTGATCCAGCAACTGCTGTCAAGTTGTTACTCCACGTAGACAGCGGTGCTTATTGAAGGAAGCCTTGCTGTGTGGGAGCTGCCTTGCCAGACCAATTGAGCGTAAAGTTTTCCTCTGACTACACGTGAAAGTCTAAAAGTTCCCAGCGCCACCGAGTATGTTGTTCTGGTTGTTATGGCCATCATTCACACTGTCTTATATACAATGCAGAAACAATATACAACTAAATCGGCATTTAAAAAAATGGTTTAAAAGAGCATTATTCCTAAATGCTGATAGATTATCCTACTTGCATGTAAGGTGATGGCACTTGAAAACTCTGATTTCCTCAGTTTAAAAAGTCTGGAAGGTTGTTTGGAAGGTGTTTATATACCAAGTGCAGATGAAAACATTGGGCTAGAGGCAGGTTAAAGTGAATGTAAACCCAACATCTATTTTTAGTATGTTTGGCATCCTGCCTCACTCAGCCCTGTTTTCTAAAGCAAATATTTTTGTCAAAATCTGTTGCAAAATTTCTTAACTGAAGATTGTGCTAGTAACAGCACTTCCTGTCCCAAACAGACAATGCTAGGCCACTGGCTCTCAATTAGAAGCAGAGTTGACAGTCGGCCGTGTGCATTGCTTCATTTGGACACTGAGTTGCCCATCACGTCTGTGGCAGCTCAACTGCCAACTGAAGAAATTTGCACAGAAGGCTGAAAGTAATGCTGCTAATTGGGAGCTAGTGGCTTAACAGTTATTGTAACAAACTTTGCAGCAGATTAATGAAAAAAAACTTGCGAAAACCTTTAAACAGTACAGCATTATGTTAATTATACTTAAATAGATTTGGGGTTTACATACACTAAAGGATTTACTTGAGGGGAACTACATTAACCCCCCCCCCCCCCAAACTTTATATATTTTCTGTAACTAGAGGACCTGTAGAATAAAATGGTGGCAGATGCATTTTTCTACCACACCATATTTGTGCAACTGTTTATCAAACGCGTATTTTTAGGGGAAATAAAATTCACTATAAATTAGTTTTGGTTATACACAAACACAATATTATACCTATTGTTTTGGTAAAATAAAATATATTGGGTTGTGTTGAGTAAATAGATATCAAACACATCAAGCCTTAAAATGTGCTTGCCCCTGAAATGGCAAAAAACTTCAGTATCCAAAATGGTCCATGGGTAACGCTTTAAAAGCCTTTGCAAGCTACCGGTTTAGAGTTTTACTGTAAATTTTGGCCCTAGAATGATTGTTCTTGCTCTGATGTTCATTGTGATACCTCACATGTACAGCACAATACACCATCTTTTAATGTCAATTTTTTTTTTTTTTTTACTTTTTCGATTTTTAATTAACTTTATTGCTATCACTAGGAGGCCAATGAGCCCCCTATGTATTAGCAGTGGGCAGGGGCTAAGTCCTCTTAATAGAGACATCAGGGGTCTCTATTAGATACCCAATGTCTCCCCTGCACTCCCTTGCAGCTAATCAAGCACAAATTGTGCCCGCTTAGCTGCTACTCTGGCTATGGTGGCCAGGGAATGATAGCTGTCAACCTGAAAGTCACATAATACACATTAATTTCAGGATCATTCATTGCAAAGATCAGGGAAAGATGTTCACCCCACAAACCACAATTTGGAGCAGTTTTATTGAGGTCCTGGGCTCCCCGGAGGAACAGAAGAGCCTGGGAACCACTGTAGCCAGTACAGTGAAAGTGATTGGACAATCACTAGTGGAGAAGGATCTGGGGGTTTTGGTAGATCATAAGCTTAATAGCATGTAATGCTAATGGGATCAGGAAGGAATTTTTTCCCCCTGCTGTAGTAAACTGGATCATGCTTTGCTAGGGTTTTTCACCTTCCTCTGGAGCAACTATGGGTGAAGGATTTTTATATGGGATTGTATGATTTATTCATTATTGGTTTAATTAGATGGACTTGTGTCTTTTTTCAATCTGCGTATGGAACTACGCGGTTCATGAAAAAAAGAATCTCTGGCTTAAACAGACACCAATAAACTCAAGCTGCAGTAGCAATCAAGAGCTTGTTTAAATCCCTTGTATACCAGGCAGTTACACCCCTTGTCTATCAAGTTACATTAACATTAAATAGCAGGCACCAGGGGGCAGCAATGTCTCATATACCCTACTATTGTTTCCTATAATGTTGGGTAGGGTCAACAACCAGCAGTAAAGCATTGGAAGAGGGAGGTGGCATACCAGTTTCTTAAGAAAAGTAAAAACAAATATTTGCATATACTGAATATGTATTCTTGCTTCAAGCAGTCCAGGTTGCTCAAAAATAAAAAAGGTACATGTTGGAAATGGAGTGTATGGATAATCTTTTGGTTAAAGGGTTAGTATAAAAATGCATACTTGGGTGTGAAATACTTTTTTGGGAGTACAGAACGGGACATGGGATCTTAGTCATAAACATGAGTTCTAGGCAGCTATTGTCAGGTGATTGCACATTGTCATAATACATTGTAGGAACATCCCTTCTATAACGTCTTCCACTCTCAGCTAACCTCATTTTTAAAGCAAGCAACTGGGCAATAAAAATAAAAAAATAAAAAAACACAGAGAGGGAGTAGAATATAGATTTTACAGGTAAGAGAAAAATCACATCTTCCTAATGTAATAGTACAGGACACAGGTTCTTCATCACAACCATGGGAGTTCAAGTAGTTCAACTGAAGGGTTGGCAGTACAGCAAAAACTGCTAACCAGCCCACAAAGCAACAGCATAAGGCTTGCCAGAAGGCATGGTACAGCTTGCAGCGCCTTATGCCTGAAATTGGTATCAGAGGAGGCCCAAGCATCCCCCTGGTAAAAAACAAAGAAACGAATTAGAGCCTTGCAAATTGGACAAGTCTGTGAAGCACCATCTAGTAGCGTGTACCTAGAAAGGGGAAAATAAAAATAGGGAGGGTGGAGATGTAAGGGCAGTTGCCGAGGCTGACCAATATACATAAACACCCAGAGGATTTAAATGAACTATCTCGGTACTGATACAATGACTAAATTGATTTAATCCTTTTCTTCGAGTACATCATAGGACACAGAGCCTCAAGTAATTACTTATGGGTTATGGGCCTACCTTCAGGTGTTGACACTGGTATAACCAATACAGGAAGTTGACTCCTCTATATAACCCCTCCTCCTTCCAGGAGTCCTCAATTTTTGTAGCAAAGCAATATAAGCAATATACTCTCACCCCATAAAACAGGGGCGGGAGCTCTGTGTCCTATGATGTACTCCAAGAAAAGGGTTTTACAGGTAAGCCTTTTTAAAAATCCTAATTTGCTTTATCGTGCATCATAGGACACAGAGCCTCAAGTAATTACTTGGTGGGATGTCTCATAGCAATGCTACTTGAGGGGAGGGAGACACAACCCGTAGGGCACCCCCAGACCTTGAGGAATTATACTGCTGCTTGCAGCACACTGCGCCGAAGGCAATATCCTCATTCCATTTTACATCTACTTGATAAAATTTTCTAAATGTATGTACTGAAGACCAAGTCACGGCCTTGCAGATCTGAGATATGGAGGCCTGCCCAAGAAGCACCAACCGCTCTGGTAGAGTGCGCCTTAACTTGAAAAAGGGGAATCTTTTCCTTCAAATCATAATTTCGAATTATAACTTGCCGAATCCACTTAGCCACAGTGGATTTTGACACTGCCTGTCCTTTTTTAGGACCCTCTGGCAGAATAAATAAGACATCAGTCTTACGAATCTGAGCAGTTTTCTTTAAATAGATCTTCACTGCCCTCACCACATCAAGACAATGTAGTGACTTTTCTTCTTTGGAACATGGTTTTGGAAAAAACGATGGCAGGACAATATCTTCATTCAGATGAAAGCCTGAAACCACTTTTGGCAAAAAGCCTGGACGAGGGGGCGTAACACCACTCTGTCCTCATGAATAACCAACATGGTTTTGAAAAAAACGGCAGGACAATATCTTGTTCAGGTGGAAACCTGAGACCACTTTTGGCAAAAAACCTGGACAAGGGCCCAACACCACTCTGTCCTCATGAATAACCAAATATGGCTCTTTACAGGAAAGAGCAGTCAATTCTGAAACCCTCCTTGCTGAGGATATAGCAACCAAAAATATCTGCTTCCTAGTCAGGACTAAGGGAACATGCTGTAATGGTTCGAATGACGGTTTTTGTAACACTGACAAAACTAAATTCAAGTCCCAAGGGCTTAAGGGTGATTTAACTGGCGGATTAATCCGCATCACTCCTTGCACGAAACCCCGGACTAAAGAATGCGTAGCAAGTGGTCTTTGAAATAAAATTGATAAGGCTGAGACTTGGCCCTTAATAGTACTCAGGGCCAACTTCATCTCTATGTCTACTTGTAGAAAGGCAAGAATTCTGCCTCTAATATATCTGAGGGTGCCAACCCTTGGAATCACACCAGGAAACATAAGCTTTCCAGACTCTATAATATATAGCTCTAGAAGCTGGCTTCCTAGCATTAAAGTAGAAATAACTGCCCTGGAAAGCCCACGTCTCTTCAGAATGTGGGTCTTAATAGCCAAGCCGTTAAATTTAGCATTCGTAAAGTAGGATGGAATATCGGCCCCTGTGAGAGCAGGTCTGGCCTTAGTGGAAGGGACCACAGATCCTCCACTGCCATCTTTACGACCTCTGCATACCATGACCTTCTGGGCCATGCTGGTGCTGCCAGAATTACCAGATTTCTTTCCAGCTTGATCCTGCAAAGAAGTCAAGGCAGCAACTGAATAGGGGGAAATGCATAGATCAGTAAAAGCTGATCCCACAGTATCATCAACGCATCTGTTCTGCATGCAAATGGATCCTTTGTTGTGGACACAAAGTTGACTAACTTTATGTTGCACTGGATGCTAGAAGATCTACATCCGGAGTCCCCCATCCTTGACAAACAGCTCAAAACATATCAGGGTGAACAGACCATTCCCCTGGGAATAATCTGCTGGCGGCACATGTAGTGCGTGTGCCAATTCTCTATTCCCGGAATGAAGACTGCCGATGGGCACAGAATATTTCTGCCCAAGTTAGAATATGGTTCACTTCTCTCTGCACTGAGAGATTCTTGGTGCCCCTTTTGGTGATTGATATAGGCCACAGCCGTGGCATTGACGGATTGGATCCTGTCGGGACAATCCCTTAACCTGGAAGTCCAGGCTTTTAGAACCAGACGCACTGCCCGAATCTCTAGGATATTGATGGGCAAGGCTCTTTCTGTTCTTGAACACTGTCCTTGGACAGTTGTCTTCTCTTGCATTACCACTTTCCAGAAAAGTGGTTTGAAGTATATATCCTTTAGGACATTCTTTAGTAACCACCAATTGAGGCTTTGGGACACCCTCGGGGACAGCCGCATTGGCAAGTCCAAAGCTTGGATCGTTTTGTTCCAAGAAAATAGAATACTGTTTTGCAACAGTCTCGAATGAAACTGGGCAAAGGGAACAGTTTTTTTTTTTTCCTGGGCAAGAAGACCCTTTTTCTGGGCTGTATCTATGATCAGACCCAAACACTGCAGCCCTTTTTTAGCGATTTTAATGGAGACTTTACTAGGTTGAGAATGCAACCGCTGCTATAGCCAGACACAGAGCTGCTGAAAAAGCATTGTCTAGGTAAGTGTAATATACTCCCTCTAGAGGAGACATTTTAAGGCATACGGTTATACATTTTATATATGTATTTTTTGGAGAAAAAGGCATAGGTGGACTTTTTACGGTTCCTAGGCTTCTCCCCTTACTTTATCCTCGCTGCAGGATACTGCTGATTTAACAGACAGATCCAACTTTCACCCATCACGGCGGGCAGCGTAGTTAAACCTTCAAAGACTGGGGCCCTTTTTAATAGGGGTTCCGCTCCTTTGGACCTGTATAGCACCCCTCAGGAACAACTTTAGGTAATATGAAAAACCAAAGAGAGTCCTGGTTCCTAGGGTCCAGCTCTCAAAGAGAAGCTTACAGGCAAAACCTCGTTCTTCAATGCGAGGCCCAAGTACCTTCCTATGGCCTCAGTGGCAAGGATGAATCCGGTTGTGGAGGTTTTTTTAAATCCAGCATGAATCCCTCCCTGGAGCTCCTCAGAGCACATCTTCACTTGTGACCAACACCTTAGACACTGGCGAAAAAAACTGAGGACTCCTGGAAGGAGGAGGGGTTATATAGAGGAGTCAACTTCCTGTATTGGTTATACCAGTGTCAACACCTGAAGGTAGGCCCATAACCCACCAAGTAATTACTTAAAGGCTCTGTGTC